>CM047806.1:68401454-68696942 GCA_026214975.1 Gentiana macrophylla
TTTCTTCTTGCTATTCAGTGATCGATGATTCTTTGAGCTAAAGAGCAAAGGTCTTCTTATGATAGAATCTCCATTTCATCTCTTGATTTTTTCTTCTTGGGCTCATCAGAGGAATGTGCTATCCATTGGTCCAAAATGTATCTCGCCAATTGAAGTCCTCTTCATACCAGATCACATCTGATAAATCTATCTTGGTGCGAGAGAGATTGTTTGAAATTACTGCATTTCAATTCCCGATTTGCTTGAGCATATTTGCGAGATAATTAAACTCAGTTTGATAAGTCATGTACTTACAGATAATAGCACATTTGAGTCTTCTTTCATCACAATAATTTTCCACGACTTGTCCTTTGCTCTTTGAATACCTTCAAGGTCAAGTAAACCAGACTTTTCAAAACCAAAGTTATACGTAATAAGATCCTCAGTGACCTTGATTTCTTTCTCATTGATCATGGTAGTGTAAGTGAAAATTCTTTCATCTTCTATGCTTTTGCTCTGAACTCATGAAGTCACCGATCTTTGTCCAAACATACCCTCTTCAAATTGAAGTTGAACATATGTTCGATCCTTTGATTTTCTGATTTTCTCTAAAATTTCCATGTTCTACTCTTGTAAAAGTCATGATATCGGCGGTTGAATGAATTTGAAATACTTGAAGGTTAGAGAAGAAGTTTGATAGAGGGATTGTGCCAAAACTGAGTGTAAAGAATTAATGTGTAAGATATGAGGGTTTACAGATAGTAGATGAAGCAGTTAGAAAATTTTGAGTGGGTCTTAAAACGCCTTGTCATAAGTCACATCTGGCGTTGAGATTATGAAAAGGGTGGTGAGTAGAGAAGATGGACGGTTGAGATTAAAGTAAGACATGTCTTCTCTGTCATCCGTAGCTTGTATCAGTAAATGCAGTAGATACAGTGTATCTCCAGTTGTAAAGTTCTAGATTTGATCTTATATAAAGCTTGAATCAGTTGTCCTTTTGATCAGTTCCAAAGCATGATTCAGTTATGAGTACTACTGGTTCTTAGTTTTCTCAGCTTTTGATTTTCTCCTACAAAAAAAATTGAGAAATTTTTGGTACCCATATCTGTTTGGGTCCTTTTCGATTAGTTATTGGTTTTCTAGAGTTCTTTGATAATGGCTTGTTGATCTTGGCCTTAAACTCCATATTGTTTGTATACCTTTCTTGATATTTTGACTGAGTAAAGTCAGTTTTCACAAAATTTTGATTTTTTTACTTGAACGTCTTATTCTTCAAAATTTTGTGTGACTGAGTGATCATTGGTCCATTCCAGTCTTCATCAGTGGGAAAAATTCTTCATTTACCCCTGAATCTGGTATTCCATGAATGATTATCATTCTTTGATGGATATGACTTGAATATCCTTTTAACTGATCTCTGATCAGTTCTACCCTATCCAAGCTTTTGATTCATTCTGTAGAATCTATAAGTTTGTGAATTGTTGTCTCCAACTAATTTTACAGTTTTGTCAGTTTTTTTTTGAGGCTGTACTGAGTTTTTGTCAGTTCTAACAATTTTATCATTTTTCTGAGTTGCTGACTTTTATGCAACAACAAACTTAGGTGGAGCTGAACTAGGTGTGAATATAGAATTCTGTTGATTGTCAAACCCTAAACTAGTTATGTCTCCAAATGGTTTTATTGGTTTGAAGCGAACACTAGGTGGATCAAGCGATGATTCTTTGATGTTTATTACCTCGGTTAATTCATCAGTTGAGCAATTCTCCTTGGTTCCGTTGTTAGCCTTGATAAAATTGATCTCAGCATTCAATCTTATAATATCATCTTTCAACAATTCTTTTTCCTTTTTGACATCCTCATAATTATTTTGAATTACCTCTAATTCCTTTATAAGTATATCCAAGGTTCCATTGAAATATGTATTTCTGTGATTGATTATGGCAGTGTGACAATTTTATGTAGAAGCATTTATCTTTAGATGGTTAATCAATAAATTTCTGGTTGTAGCTTCTTCATGTTCCATTATTTGCTTGCCTTTATCTGATCCAGCAGTGTTGCTCATCAGATTTGTTCCAAAAAGTATGATCTCTTCATCACTTTCTCTATGATCATTTTCTCTAAAGCTTATGGGTAGCATCTCAGTATTTCCTTCATTGTTTGAAATGGATTTATCTTCAATTAATGTCTCAATCAGCTTTTCTTGAGTATCAGCAAGAAGAGCCTACATTTGATTTTGTATTCATCAAATCTTAAAATTTAGTAATTAATTAGGCTTCTGAGGTGATGTTGTGTATCCATGATGCAGTTTTTGAAAATCTTTGTGAAAATAGATATTTGAAAACCTTTCTAACTGAGATAACTGGTGCTTAGTTATTTCAAACTAATATTGAGATTCAGCTATGGATCTCTTCGGAACAGAAGCACTGCTCAGATACCAATTGTTGGCCCCTTTGAAAGGCTGACACAAGTTTAGAGGGGGAGTGAATAAACTTGTCCCCAAAAATGGAATCTTGAACAAGATTGAGTTCAGCTTTAAACTTGTGCAGAGTTATGCTAACTTAGTTGAGTATGAGTCAAGATTGACTTATCTTTTGAAGCCCTGAGTTAACGGCAAATGGATTAAATAAAGCTTTTTTTTAAAACATGGGTTTATCAGTTTGTTTAGATAAAATGCAATGCAGTGCTGACTCAGTTTCATATGTTTTCTAAGTGTGATATGGTGCAATGTAGATTCAGATGAAATAATTAAATGCGTAAAGTAAGTAAATGAGACGAAAGTTATAGAGCTTCCAAGTGGTGTAATCCTGTCAGTCCTCTCTTCTCATGTGATGTAGGAGGCCAAATCCACTATGTTCTTGAGGTTTACAGTTACAAGACACAATGTAAATTTAAACACTGATTGTCCTTCAATAATCCCAAGCTTCACAATCTTCCGGCTTTAGTCTTAGCACAGTGAGATTGATGTTTAAACTAAGCTTGCTCCACTGGTCCTTGAAGGGTTGGATTGCCTCTTCACCAGCTCATCACAAACACAAGCTTCCTGACTGCACTCAACTGTCCTTCACAGCTTCTTGGTGTTTCACAGTCTAAACCTTTGATAAAATCAAAGTTGAGACTTGAATCAATAACTATTATTCAACTTTGTGATTTGAGCTTCTTCTTCTAGATGTATATAATATGCTCAGGCTCGGTTTTTCTTCAAATGTTTGATCTTGACCTTTCATTGAATGCTAATGAACACTTTGAAGATTACTTGATTTTGCAATAAAGTATATAGAAGGAATTCTATTGATTTGCTTTCCCCCTTAGTAAGATATTTCTAGACTAGATCAATTCATAGAATTACACACTTCTTTTTTGTGATAGAAGTAATCTATTTAAAGGGGTTTCTCCAACGATTATATGAATTTGAACGTCGAATTTGAGCCCTTGTATCCGTTGGTGGTCTGCTCAATTTGATGAATGTCAACATCCTTTCGATGTTTCGTGCAACCAATAAAATTACGCTTTATAATGATCATATCATCTTTAGTTTTTCTTGACCTCAAAGATGAAAGCCGTATTGTTGATTTAGTTAGTTTTCATCTTAAGAGCAATAAGCGAGTTTTACTCTTCTTCAAAAGCTCGAACTCTATTTTACATCTCGATTATTGTTTTGTTGGCTTAATCGAGTCCACCATTCCATAAATCAACAAAGATATCATTGTCCTTATGTATCTTAAATCTCCATACAAAATCAATAAACTTGAGGCCATCTGGACTTACAATTCTAACTTTCTGATCTCGGCCTTTAGTCTTTATAACTAAGTTTGAACCCTTAGCCTTGATTACGGATAAGTCAACTTAGTCGGTGCCCTCAAAGCAAACTTACCTTCTTCATTTCTTGATTTGGTGTGCTCTAAATCAGTTTTCCAAAGCGATTTATCTACACTAACTGCAAACTCAGTTCTTTCATAAAGTCATCAAGTCAGCTTCTTGTTTTCTTAGTTCTAACCCTAGAAATATTATAGTGCTTGTCTGATTTTACTTATACAATTGTCAGACTCTAATAAATCCAATACATTGATTTCTAGACATCTTTTTTCTTTGCACTATAACAACTAGTTATGACACTTCATCAGTGGGGTTAAAACAATAATTAAAACAACTAATGAATCATCATCAAAACATAAATTTTATTTCCCTCACTAAAACTGAGTGTCTTGATCAGTTTTACTCTGAGTATGTCAGTTTTCAGTTTGTCAACTGACTTAGAGCATTAACTAAGTTTTTACTCTTCATCAAAATTTAGTACTCTGTTCAACTAATTTCTTTTCTCTTAATCAGAGTACACCATATCCTTAAATAAATCATCCAAGGTCCATAAAGTTAGTTCAGGACATCACATACTTACCTGAATTCCAGCTTTACAGTCTCGCTTTGAATCTTCATAATTTAGTTTGAACCCTCAGTTCTTTATTCTTCAATAACTGAGTCTGTGTCCTTTAGTTCTTCATCCATTGAGTTTGTTCCCTCAGTTCTACAGCTTCTAGATAAGTCAACCTACTTTGTTTCCCTCAAAGAACTTACCTTCTTCAGTTCTGAATAAACTTCAGTTCTAGGTCTGAGTGACATTTTAAGTTTTAGTCAATATCAAGTTTTCTAGATGATTTCCAATTCTCAGTTTTACAACTCTCTAACTATTACAGTGCTTGTCTGATATAACCTATACAATTATCAGACTCTAATAAATCCTATATATTTATTTCTAGACATCTTTTAGTTTTTAACTATAACAGCTAGTTTCAGCACTTCATCAATGGGGTGTAAATAAACAAATAGATAAATAAGATGAATCATCATCTAAACATAACTTTTATCTCCAAAAATTATCCATGTGTATCTTGAGTAATCATTCACTACTACCAGTGTGTATTTCATTCCACTGACATTGATAGGGGTAACTGGTCAGAAACAAGTTCATAGGTAACAGTTCTAAGACTCTGGTTGTTGAATGCTGAGATTTAGTCTTGAATCTTGCTTTTAATTGCTCCTCTTTCAGATATGTGTCTTATAAGCCGTCCTTCTTGTAAGAAATCTTTGGTAATCCGGCTACTAGATTATTCTTGACCAGCAGGTTGATGTCATCAAAATCGACATGACTCATATTCTTGTTCCATAACCAACTGACTTTTGATTTGGTGTGCACAAATAGGCAAGTTTCAAAAGCTTGATTGTTGTATAGTCCCTTATGTACATATTTTCCTTTCTTCTCCCAGCTAAAACAACTTTGTGAGTTATTTCACTTATAACGATGCAAAACTCTTTGTCAAATATGTAACCCATGTCACAAAAGTGACTAGTGCTGAGTATGTTATAGTTGAGTCCTTCAACATAAGCTACGTTTCTGATCTTCAAACCATTCTTGATTAAGATTCCATAGCCTCTTGTAAAACCAGGTTTGTCTTCTCATCCGAAATTGACTTTTGGTCCATATTTATCTTGAAAATCAACTAAACAGTCCTTGCTCCTTGTCATGTGTCTAGAGCATCCACTGTCAAAGTACCAAATATCTTGCAATACAAATTAATAAGTTTTAGGTACCCAATTTCGTTTGGGTCCATTAGGGTAAGTTGTAAGTACAACATTCGGAATGTTTCCATAGGGTCTCCTATGCCAATTTTTGCACTTATTATCATAGATATATATGCTACATTTCCAAAATGTCTATTTCTGGATTGTATCTTACTTATATGCTCTCTCAAGTCTTTTGACTTAAACATATTTGGATAGTGCCTTCTATTGTTGAAAATTGAGTAATAAACATTATTCTCACATGCATGTGGTGAACAACTCATCTTGAGGTCTAAACTTACTTCTATACGGAGAATTTAGCTGAGATCTCAACTGAGTTCTTTAATGATTCCTTGACTGAGACTTGTATTAAGTTCTCTGTTGAGACTTGTATTAAGTTCTCTGTTGAGAATGATTATTCATTACAGTTTTAGCAATAGGTTCAGAAAAAATTCCAATCATCACCAGAAGGAAATAATTTGCCTTTCCCCCTGAGTTTGTAATTCCTTGAATGATTGACATTCTTGGATTTAACTTGATTAACCTTTTTCTAGTTCTTAGCTTGCTTAGCTTTTGTAGATTTGGCATTTGATCTACCTCCATCATTTATAGGACGTCACGGTGATCTACATTTATTATTGAAAGCAGCTGACTTCATAGAAAGCGATCGTCTTTGGGTTGATTCAATCTAAACTGATTTAACTAGTACAACAAGCTTCTTAGTTTGAGGATTTTGTTTAGCTACGAACTTGATGGCAGTTTTGACATTTGGTCCAGCATCTTTACTAGTTCCTTCCTTTGAAGTTTGTTGTTGTTTATCAAATCCTAGGCTAGTCCTATCACCATCGGGCTTTCTGGATTTAAATCCAATTGCAAAACCTGATTGTGCTAAAGATTCAGCTACTGCTACTGAAGTAGTAGGTTGATGTTGATTCTTGGCAAGGTCAGTTCTTAATAACTTCAGAATGTTCAATTCAACTTTTAATCTTTCAACTTCCAAAATAAAGATTCTTTCTCTGCTTTGACTGATTCTTAACCATCCTGTATTACTACCATCTGATTCATGAAATCTTAAGTGCTGTTTTAAAAACACTTCGAAAAGCCCACCTATTTGCTAATCTTAAAAAATGTTCTTTTTGCTTGGAAAGTGTTGCCTTTCTTGGCTTTGTTGTTAGTGGACAAGGTAAGAAATTTCAACCTAGATATGTTCTTGGATGAGTTTGAAGGTTTGAAACACATAAATTCGTTGCCTAGTTTGCCTAGAAGTGTGTGATCGATTCTAATCTAAATTTTGATTGATCACATAGGTTTTTTGTGAAAAGGATCAGGTTTGGCTATAGATTTTCATAGCCCTTGGTGTTTCAAAAGCTTTCTAAAAGGTAAGAGGCTCTTCCTATGCTTTAATTACGGTTTTATAGGGATATGTTGAGGTTTTGATGTGTTCTTGTGTTAGAAATTACACATATATGTTGTTTATGGATCAAGGGTTGTTATGGTTCATAAAAGTGGTGTTTTCCGCTATTTCTCTGAGTATATTTGTGTTGAACATGTTTGGAATCATGTAGAGATCGGAAAGTGCAGGAAAAATCAATTTTAGGGTTTTGTAGTGTCGAATGCGCACGCATTCATGATTCATGATGTGCAATTTTGATCACAGTAGGTGCAATGCGCACGGATTCACTGGAATACATATGCATTGCTACTTTAGGATGGTCAGATTCATTCCTAGCATGAGCAATGCGCACGCATTCGCCGGATAAAAACTTTCAGCAAGTTTATGGTCGATCAATGTGCACGCATTGACCCCAGTTTTCGGGATAATTTTGTTTTAAGCCCTGAGTTCAGTTTCAAATGCAATTTCATGATCTGATAACATTAATTGAATATGAACAAACCTTGATTGTGTTTCTGATGTGTTTAGTTCCGGCACCGAATGTACTCTTCCAAAGAGTTGAAGTTCGGGACCGTCAAAAAAGGCATGATAGGCACGTGTGCTTTGATGAATTAGAATTCATCAATGTCTGTGTACTTGATAGGATGTGGTGTCTAGCAGTCTAAGTGATGAAGTGGAGTTGTTAAGGTGAGCTTTGCCTTGAAAACATTTAGGTGGCTAGTTAACGCTTAATAAATTACATACATGTTTAGTAAAAAGATTAAATGTCATGTTATTCTTGGTAAGGCACCGATTCATATCAACGATGTGATACGTTCTAAAGGTGAACAATGCTACGGCCTAAAAGGTTGAATGGTATTGGGGAAATTCATGGAATATATCGCATGCGGGGAAGATCCACGAGGCTATCGGTGTAAATTACGAAAGTTAGAAAGTATATCTTGAGGTGGATCTGAGACCATGCGTAGTACCCTTGAAATCTTGATGTAACATTGATAAGCTAGGTTAGAAACCTCTGATTATGACGTCTTTGATGGACATGAAGTGAGCCCAAGATTGAGTTGGTTACATAAAGAAAGCGTTAATAATTATGAATCTTTTGCTAAAATCTTAATTAATTCATTGCTTTACCTTTTCTTTGAGTACATTGTACTTAATTCAAATGCGAGGGTTTTGTTATGTGTTTGGGGAGAGAAGATGAAACAGTTGAGCGAGAATTCGATGAGGATTTGAAGATAGCGTTTGAGGGCGCCGATGTTGAAGCCTTTCTTTTATTTGTTTTTATTTTAGACTTTGATTCGTTTTGGTCCTTTGAAACATGTAATTTCCTTTATTGCATTTTTGGAGGTTTTAAATGCGTTATAGTTTTCTTTGGAGACTCCGTTGTAATAAGTTACACTTCTATCTTTAGAATGTTGTGTGTCTATTCTTGTTTTATGAAAAAAAATACCCGAGACCTTGCTTCCGTTCTTGCTTAACTCGATACGACGTAGTAGAGGGTTATATGTGATATGGGATTTATCTTATATTATACATGCCGAATGTTCCTTTTCCAGAAAAGGACTCGGTGTGCGGGAACGGGGTGTTACACCTACACTCACCATGCCCCTCAAGAAATTAGCACATAACTTCTCAAATGAGCGTAAGATATAGGCAGGAACGTGGAAGACGGAGAAAAAGTAAAGCGGCAGGCTCCTTAGAACAAACTTTAGAAGATTAAGTCTACCTCCAACAGAAAAGCAATTGTCCCTTCCAACCAGCAAGTTTACATCTCCCTTTGTGATGATCGAATGCCAAGAATCAATTGTCCTCTTGCTTAGCCCCACTAGAAGCCCAAGATAAGTAAAAGAGATAGACCCTAGAGAACATCCAAGTATATCAGCTAGGCTAGACGGTGTAATGATTTGGAATCTGATCGTTCTGGCTTTAAAATGACTTGCATGTTTAAAATCAAGCCAATTGTATACATGCCCTTGTAACTACTATTCTGATGGAGCCGCGAGTGGAAGGGATAGTTAAGACACAGACAATTAGATCACAAATTTTACAAGCTCGTTCAGTGTGGCTTTTATAATGAGGTTCTTAAAACTAGTGTGGGCATCCCATATAGTCAAATAATGAATGTTGATTAATCAGATCAAGTCCCTTCATAGTGGATTGTTAACTCAACAAATGGTTTTTTGATCCGTTCATGGATTAGATTTGAATTAGGTAATTGTAACAATTGATTGATTATAATTAGGCTTACACACTTGAATCGTCATATCTAATTAAGTAAAAGATTGGGTGGGATTAATTGGATCATGTGTTTGGTAGACCACGATTTAATTTATCATAAACCTTTGAACATTTTACTTATTTCATTTTGTTTTAGTCATCTTTTAATTGTTACTTTGGTCCAATACCACTTGTGTGTTTTAGTCTTAGTTCAATACTTTCGATTCTTCTTTTTAAATATCACTCTCTGTGTGATCGACTTTGAGTCGCCATTTTATAGTACGATCGACCTTGTGTTAGAGATAATGACAAAATAGAGTTAGGATTTGTTTAAATAATATTGTATGAATTTGAATTATGTTAAGATATATTATTTGGTTTATATAAACTTCTTCCTATAATTTATTAGTCTATAAATATTGTAATTGTGTTCATTATTATTAATCAATGAAATACAATCTCTTTTATATTTCTCTGTTACAGTATCAGAGCTCTCTGACTAACGTCGTTTAGATCCTGAGCAATTTTTAGGAAATTCGTTCGGGTGGGGGTTCATTACATTTAACTAAACGAACCCTCACCCCTCTGTTCTTGCATTAGAATTATTATTATTATTTTCTCCTAATTTTTATATTAATCTTCTTATTTTTGTTTACTCCCTAATTTTCTATTTCCCATCCCCTCATCTTTCCCACCTTCCTTCCTCTCCGCTTCCCCTGGCTTCAATGGCCCTGCTCAAATCAGTCCCTCTCTATCTATAAATCTTTCTGTAATTATTATCTATCCAACCCAGTAAAACTTAATTCACTCTTTCTTTTATTATTTTTTTATTATTAAATGATGACAGTCCCCAAAGTTATTTTTTGCTCTCCCTTCCTTCAAATATAAACTCTTCTCATATAATTCTTATCTTTAACTTTCAAAAACTCTTCACCCATTTACTTATTTATTTATATTATTGAAATTATCTCTCAATTCACTAATTTCTTGTGATTATTCTTTCAATCACTCGATTTTCTATATCCCGACCTATAAATTCTTCTTTCTTCTTTTTCTTTTCTAGGGTACGATATTCCCTCCAAAATATTTTCTCCTCTCTATCATGGGTTTCTTTTTTTTGGGTATGATATTCCCTCTGAAAATATTTCCTCCTCTCTATCACAGGATTCAAGCAATATCAGGTTAGGAATAAGATGATGCCGATTGATATGGAAAACTTTGTTGCGGGCACCATCGACGGAAACAAAATCCATTCATTGCGAGCCAATCTCCATGTTCATTGCTTTACCATGGGACTATAGGGGTGTGTTAGAGATAATGACAAGATTGAGGTAGGATTTGTTTAAATAATATTATTTGAATTAGAATTATGTTAGGATATATTATTTGGTTTAGATAAACTTCTACCTATTTTTTATTAGGCTATAAATTTTGTAATTGTGTTCATTATTATTAATTAGTACAATACATTCTCTTTTATATTTCTCTGTTACCTTGTTCTCTTGCTAGTATCAGTGCTTAAAAGCAGATCATGCAGCATGTGAAATACACTGAGATTCTCACGTAAAGGGAAATCAATGAACGTTGAGGAATAAAGATTTATTTTGATTTAAGAATGCTAGAAATTTTGTTAAAGAACACCTGAGCTATCTGATAAATTTAAGCAGGCGAGGGAGAAGGAAGACAACAAATCGAGAAGCAGAAACATAAAAATCACAACACACACACACACACACACACACACACACACACACACATATATATATATATATATATATATATATATATATATATATATATATATATATATATATAATAAAATGTTAGAAAGTACATAATGTGTATACTTTAGTTGGTTACACGATTAAAATGTTAAGTACACGATCGGACATAATGATTTTTCCGTACTTGTCATCATCTTCATTGACAACTTTTTGGTATCCGTTACTTTACGGTTGGTGAGATGGGCCCAACATCTTTTGATCAGTACAACTTTCTTTTGGGTTGTAGTTACAAAATTAAAAAGTTTCTCGTGGTGGTAGTACATTTTAATTGAAGTCTTGAATTTAATCTTTTTTGTGGCTCCGGGATTTTTCTAGTCATCACTACTTTAAGATTAATGAATAATTGGCTGCAAGATTGGTGCAATGGAATATGATGCTAATGGTAGTGTGTATAATCCTACACCTTGTCCTCCTGAACAAGTCCACATGAATCTTGTTGAAGAAGATGTTTTCGACGATGAAACACATTTGAAGAGCTTGAAATAAGAATGTGGAAAGATAGAGTGAGGTTGTAGAGGCTTAAAGAAAGGATCAAGAATGGAGGTATAAAACAACCTGAATAAGCGGTCGTATCTTTGCGAAGAGGAGAAATAGGATGTCAAGGTTACACGATGGGTTCTTGATGTATATGTTAAATATGATGGAAGTATGTAAAGCTCAAGTCTTTGTTTATGGGAAACCGGTTAGTGGGGCATCGGATAATCTAGGAGAGTGGTGGAAAGACAAAGTTAGATTTGATCGGAATGGCCTGGCAGCCATTTTTAAGTATCAAGTAATGACATCATGAGACAATAGTAGTGATGGTGCATATAGTGTTTTCGGGCCTACCCCACATAGACTTCAAGAACTTCAAGACACAACACTCGCTTCATTGCTGGGTACACTGATGCAACATTGTGAACTGCCATAGAGGCGGTATCCTTTAGAAAAAGGCATTTAAAGATGATGAAGGTGTAGTGCCCGAAAGACAATTATCTAATTGTTTTAGGACAGAATTAATAATTCATCTTAATATATGCATGTATGCTTATAATTAAGACACTACTGAAAACCCTAAGTACCTCGTTTATGTAATCACATAACTCAGTGTATGGCTATACACAAGAGGATTGAGTTAGTGAGATGTACTTAAAAATATCTTAGTCTATAGCGTTTATTAATCTGAGTACGGGTCTCATGATTAATTTGCTAATAATGCGCCTGAGAACACTTTAGGTGTGACAGATCTTATCGGTTTATCGGTAATAGAAGTACCTAGTGGGGCCTTTATATATGATGATAATCATATAGAAATTTGGACCGATTTGATTTGAGTTCGATATAATTCCGTAATCGAGAAGTCTTATCGAATCACAAAATGATCATAAATGGATTAATCTCAATCTGAGGTGATCACAGCATTTGCTTAGACTAGGGTAGAGTTTGATGTGTTAGTAAGGATCACTTCGTAGTATGTGGTCCAACACTTCTCGTTGGCTCTATTCTAGGATGAGTGAGTAGTCTGTTCTATCACAGATATGGAATCCATTCCTTCCCTCGGGAAGTAGACAGACAGTTCCCGTATTTCTTAATCCTAGAAACTGATCGATGAGCTCAGTTCATATTATATTAGTTATGATCTATTTGATCACTAGGGGGTTAATGGTAAATAAGGATAAGAGGTTTCGAGAAGGGTTTACGGAAATATCACGAATCGAAGTGAACAGTCTATAGAGGATTTATCCATATGTAATGATTATATCAGTGGACACTTTCGACTCATTGTTGAGTGTATGTTATCTATATTAATGAGTTCGATTCGGGTTTTGGTGGTGTAATCCCGGAATTAATAGATTGAATTTAATTGTTCGGTCTGACGAATAATTTTATTTAATTTATTATAGCTTCTGAATATGGGTCCATGGTCCCCGACATGGCTCCTAATATAGCATATACGATTTCTCGTTGTTTCACCTCAATTATAATTAAATAGTTGGATTGGACTATTTAATTGATATGTGGATTAATTGTTTAGTTGGACTAGATAATAAAATACACGGAAAAGAAATTTTTCGTGCACTCGGCCCAAGCTGTGGAAAAATGCGTGTGGCCATATTCAATTAAGGTGGGGCGCATTTTTGTGTTATTTAATTATTAAGGAATTAGTTTTCTTGGATAATTATTTAATGTGTGATTTATCTTTTATTTGTTAAATGATAATTCATGGAATGTTAGATAATAATATAATTTATCCTAATTTGTTTGGGATAATGATTTTATTTATCTTTTATGTGGAATAAGGATTAATCTAATAATTATCTCTTAATTATTAAATCCTTGGAGGACAAGGATTACTCTCCTATATAAAGAGAGTTCTCTCAAGCCTTTTGACACATTAAAAAACACGCCATTTTGTGAAGTATTATAGCTTGGAATTTTTTGCTATAATACTTGGGTTCGAATTTTAGAAAAACTTCGGGTTTTTCTAAGGTAGCATATCGAGGAGGTCCGGCGGCTTGAAACACCATCCACCTGGTGGTGCTTGGAGACACACGTTGGAAGACTTTGGCTTCTCAACTAGGCTCTCATATAGCTCGGATTGGGGATTGTTCTTTGTGTTTATTCACAATAAACCGGTAAGCAATCTAAACCCCCTCGTAGGTTTAGATCTATTATTTTATGTATTTTGGTTGACTAGATCTAGATCTAATATACTACTCCACTGCGTAATCGGGTGGATCTTGATCCATCCGGCGATATTACATCCTACAAGTGGTATCGGAGCCTTTGATCTATCAATCAAACTATGTAAATTTTAGATCTAAGGAGTGGAATAAGCATGTTAGATTGTTTTTTTATTTTCGTTTTTATGATGAATCGAAAATTTCATGATTGTATGCTTGTGATTGTTGTGGTTGAAGAGATGGATTGGGGTTGGTATTGTTTACCCGTAGATCTATTTTGTAGCTCCTTTGATTAGTATCAATTGAGCATAGGATTTGTATTTATTTATTTATGCAATCGAAAATTCATGTAAAAAGTTGCAATGTTTGTAATTTTTTTATGGTATTCCGTGCTCGAAATATGAAGATCTTGAAGAAAAGATGAAGATCAAGGTGAAACCCAAGGTATGAACGAGGAGAAACAGATTAAAACCCTAATTTTAAAGGTATCATGCGGCTGTCAGGCTCTTTTGCGACGCTAAAAATCGTCGTCTGTTTTAGATATTACCTTGTATGCGGCTAATTTTTTTTTTGATATCATAATCTGTTTGTATTTCATTCAGCCAACATAAAAATAAAAAAATAAGAAAGTGGAATTTTTTTAATTCAGCCACAATAAAGATATAAAAAGGGAAATTTTTTTTAAAAGGGTTTTTATAATTAAAATAAATTGGATTTATTTAAAAAGTTTCTCCTCTCGGGTGTTCGTTGTTCGTAATACGGCGGTTCGAGATCAAGATTCGAAGTTCAAGACTCGAAGATTAGATTAAGTTTTTATTTTTCCTTAGAAAATTGGTTAGTCGGGGTTCCAACGGTCCATCTTGGTGTTTATTTTTTCCGTTATTTTTTCGTGTATGATCGAAAATTGTATGATATAACCGGAAAATTGCCATGACATGCATCATATCTTGATTCCACTCCAATGCATACATGTAGCTAGTTTATTTGGAATAAATTAGGCATGTATAACTCGTATAATTAGGTAAAAGCTTTTTGAATTAATATGTGGTAGTTAATTAATTAAGTAACTAATTATTAAAACCGAGGAACCGGGTTTTGTCCATCGTTACGATTTTAGTGATAGATTCTCGGTGAATCCCACTTAGATAAATCGTTGAGTTTTCGGTGAACCCACCTTAAACAGAAACGAGATTACGCTTTGGTTGACAAAATAGAAATCGGAAAATCATAGTACATGGGTTCGGAAATGGTCTTACCATGGTTAGGCTAGTTCAACCGAGCTTCGGCTCGATCGTCTCCCCACCACGTGTGATGTACGTTACAGTGGTTCGACAAGACTTAGCATAGCCGATAAGCCTTCGGGCTAAACGAGGCTGCTCTTGCCGGATCAGCCTGAACTGTCACATATGTTCCAACGAATAAGACAGCATAGGCTTGCATATATAACCGACCCTGTTCGGAGTACTTTGATTTATTGTTTCTTATTGTCAAGACCGAAAGCGTAATTAGTAAACCCACCACTTTTTCAAAATATTGAGTGGGAGCGGGGAAGGCGACAGCCGACCCCACGGCCTCTACTATAGGTGCAAGCACGTGAGAGAACGGTGACGCCTCATGCCGCTTTGATTTCGGCCCCCGTCAGATGGTGTTCACCGCTATCAAAATTCAAGGCTTGGTCTCCGAAAGGATAGGATATCGGGTACTCGCGGGGTCACTGACCTACCCCTCGTAGGCATACTCGGGGCATACTCTGAGATCTGATATAGTAGGTCACACTCTTTATGGATATTTTTGAAATATCTAGGCTAGAAAAAGGAAGGTAATCAATGATTAAAGTCCGGGATGTCTGATTCCCGTGAGATGTTCGATTCTCGAAGCTTAATCATTAAGAGAGATTGTCTCAGTTTAACCATCATAGTGCTGATATCGACCCTCTCGGACAGAACTATGCGAGGTTAAATCCTTGGAATGGTAGGATAAATTTTTTTTATTGTTTATAATTCCTAAAATAAAAATCTAGTAGTGAAAATTTATTTTTGAATTTAAGTTTCTGTCATTTTGTTTACAACTAAATCTCTAGGCTACTAAACTGTTAGTAATAGGACTTCATTAAAAATGTGGAAAGTAACAAGTACGTTGTAAATTATCAAACAATGCATTTACTTTTTCAGAAGATATTTCTTCTCTTGAACTTTTAAAAATTTAAGTGCCATAGTATAGGTATGTCACGGGTGTCACTCGTGTTGAACGAGAGACGACCAGCTTAATTTACAAAAGATGATGTAGGACTATCAGACAAATTCATTTAGTGAATTTTAAAAGTGTAATTACACAACAAATTTCTAAATTGAAAATTTGGAAAATCATATACATAAGGCGTTGCTAGTTAGACGGTATTTGGAACCGATAAGCTAGTGGGAGCCTTAGTCTTATGATTTGTTGTTTTTCTGAATCATTAGAAATGTGTAATGGACATGCACATGAGTTTCTCTATTTATTGGAAAAACAAGAATAAAGCGTTACTAGTTAGACAGTATTTGGAAATGATAAACAGGTGGGAGCTTAGTTCTAGACATTTTATAATCATTGAAACATCATGAACACAACATTGCTAGTTAGACAGTATTTGGAACTGATAAACTAGTGGGAGCATAGTTCTAAGTGATGTTCTAATCTTTGAAAAATCATAAATACAAAGTGTTGCTAGTTAGACGGTATTTGGAATCGATAAACTAGTGGGAGCTTTGGTCATGTGATTTGACGATTAGAAAAATCGATAGTCCAAGCAAGTAACACTGAACATCCACAGTTCAAGAGTAGTGTCTACTCAAACGAACTACTAGTTCAAGAATGTTTCCATCTAAAGAAAGTTGGGAATGGGAAAGAATGTTTATACATGTTAGTCAACTAAACTAATTAGTTTTAAGGCTAAACCGGAAAATTAATAAATTGAAAATTAGAGGATAAGAAAGTGATTGCGGATCACTGACCAATGCATCCTTAGCAATTTTCTTGAAAGCTAAAGTTCTTTGGAAGAACTAGGTAGTTTTGCATTAAACGATAAATAAAATAGACAATGCGCAGTTATTGCAGATAGACTAGTGGGAGTGATATATGGAAATGAATCTCGGATTCAATTCTTGAGCATCACAGAAAATTCATTTTCTCTTTTTCGGATTCGTTGGAACGAACGTATTCATTTTCAATAGGATAATTTGTTTGTCTTCTTGACGATAAATATAACATTCATAGCACAAATCCATGACTCGGACTTTTGTTTGATAAAGTCAGAACGACTAAGAAATGCTGAATAGGTATATGTAACACATCTTAAACTATATAAACTTAGATGGTTTCCGTATTTAGATAAACTCTTCTTTATATACTATTAATTAGTGCATATTCCCTAACGACAAGATCTGAAGACTGGCTTAGGGTGATTCATATCTCCCAGTCAAAGGAACCCTGTCTCAAAGGAACAATGCCTAAGTTTCCTTTCAATCGGGAAAGGGTAATAGATTTAAAGAAGTTACATAGCTTGTTCATATCGACCTTCGGGGTCATATGAAAGATACAAGCTAGTTGGAACTTCTGAGTAGTGACATATTGTCTGATAACTACTCGAAACTCCGATAAGTTTATCCAAAATATTTGGAGGAATCTCTGATTTCATCAGAGATTGAGTATTCCACACCCAGAGATAGGTTATTGTGTAGTCTTCGGGACTGATGCTCGACCTGCCTCCCAGTGAAATGTTTTCACTAAGGGATACACCATAAAATTGCTTTATATAGTTATTGATGTGCTACGATACGCTGCTGAACTCATTTAAGATATTGGTTGCAAAATAACGGCTTACGTTGTAATGAAAAACCGAGAAGTCTGCCTAAAAGATGCCTACGCATTTGTGGATAAGGAGTGAATTCGGTTCACCCCACTTCCGTAAATAGAGGCATTTAGCACCAAGTGCTTGAATGTAGGACTAGAAATTTTGCGTGCACGTTTAGAGCGTGAAATATCTTAATGCATTGAGTAAAGGTTGGTTATAAAACTCATAAAATCAGAGAATGACGGTGATATTGTCAAACTCGGTCTTATAGAGTCTATAAATAACAACCTTAGATCTTGAAGTATTTGTACTCAAGATGTTACTAACTGATTTGTTCTGTCCACATCCAACGCCGTCAGTTGGTGAAAACACTAAAAAAAACTACTAAACTAGATCAGTATATCAATCCACCCCGAACACATGGGAGTATGGTTTGTCCATTACCTATTGCAGGACCTTACGGTCTATAGGGTAGATTGATGACCTATAGTCCTTCGTGGGCTGTTTAGGATCCTGATCATAGAAGTTGGTTTAAAAGCCATAACCCTGTGAATGGAGTTTGATACTACAGTTCTATTGAAACTCTTGTAGAACCACTTGAGTATCTCTGGCCCAGTGGGAGTAATTGGCACTACACAAAAAGAGTCGAATGAATAATAAATTTAAACTTTCAATGCAAAGCTGAGTAATTTAGGGATGATTCCCTAAAAGGTAGAGAGTTAACCAGACCGTGATCTCTCTTACCACTCAGTCTTGCAGGATTTCGTCAGAAAGCGGGACATATGGGTGATTCCCTAAGACTTCCTCGCCGAACAACGGGATCTGAATTCATTCAGAACAGAAGGGTTTTTAGCTAAGAACAAATAACGGATTTGTTACAAAGAAAAAAATAGGGGTGATTCCCTAAGACCTTTTTGCGAGACTAACAGTATCTTAATTTATTCAGATAGAACCTTTGGTAGGATGCCTGCCACAGCTTATATCCTTTGGGGATTAAAGCAAACCTCTAGGTCATTTCAAAGTCATATATTTTAATATGTGGACTTGACCAGAATGTTGATAAGTCATTCGTAGACAGGGCATCAATATTAGTAAATTAATATGTAGATTAGTGTTTGTGAATGGTAACACTGAAACAGTTGGAAACAACATGGGTGTGTTATCTGAAGTCAGAGTCTGACATGCCATCAGGATTTATTATAAAGGATTTGATTCACTCAATTTCTCGAGAATCGATCGTCGGCAATCCCATCCATTCACCTAGTTAAGATATTCTTGCATTTATACAACATTCAACGATGTAGTCTACCCTACCTCTCAGGAATGGTTATCTAAACCCGCGGATGAATACTAAATGGGATGTTTAGTGAATCCTCAAGTCTCTTCGGGAGAATGAGGAATAATATTCTAGTATATTCAGGTGCAAACTAGAATATAAGTGATAACACTGATTCTGGCTTTAGGTCAGATTGAGGATGATCGTTAAGTCGATTTCGTCCTCAGTGTTGAATCAAATGCATATTGAAATCGTACCACCTGATTGGATGGAAAGGCGACATTTCGATCGCAAAGGTCGACTCCAGCCGCCAGCCTACCTGATCAGTGTACCGAGTCACATGGTATTCAGATTCTAAGTACACGCTGGTCACTGACCTACCCTACGGCGACACACTCCGGTCGTACTTGGAAGGATGAATTACTAAGATGCGCTTGGAGGGTATGCATCTTGGGGATATGTCTCACTTGTTTTGAGCAAGTGGGAGAATGTTGTAGATATATATAAAGGGTGTGCTCTAAAACAATTAATCCACTTGCCTTTCGTGCAAGTGGGAGATTGTTAGGTGTAGTGCCCGAAAGACAATTATCTAATTGTTTAGGACATAATTAAGACACTATTGAAAACCCTAAGTACCTCGTTTATGTAATCACATAACTCAGTGTATGGCTATACACAAGAGGATTAAGTTAGTGAGATGTACTTAAAATTAACTTAGTCCGTAGCGTTTATTAATCTGAGTGCGGGTCTCATGGTTAATTTGCTAATAATGCGCCCATAACACTTTAGGTATGACAGTCTTATCCGGACTGTCGGTAATAGGGTACCTAGTGGGGCATTCATATATGATGATAATCATATAGGACTGGACCGATTTGATTTGAGTTCTTGATATAATTCCGTAATCGAGAAGTCTTATCAAATCACAAGATGATCATATATGGATTAATCTCAATCCTAAGGTGATCACAGACGACTGCTTAGACTAGGGTAGAGTTTGATGTGTTAGTAAGGATCACTTCGTAGTTGGTGGTCCAACACTTCTCGTTGGCTCTATTCTAGGATAAGTGAGTAGTTTGTGCTATCACAGATATGGAATCCATTCCTTCCCTCGGGAAGTAGACAGACAGTTCCCTTATTTGTTAATCCTAGAAACTGATCGATGAGCTCCGTTCGTATTATATTAGTTATGAAATATTTGATCACTAGGGGTCAATGGTAAATAAGGATAAGAGGTTTCGAGAAGGGTTTACGGAAATATCCCAAATCGAAGTGAACAGTCTATGGAGGATTTACCCGTATGTAATGATTATATTAGTGGACACTTTTGACTAATGGTTGAGTGTAAGTTATGTATATTCGGCAGAGTTCAGTTTCGGGTTTATTGTGGTGTAATCCCGGATTAATAGATTGAATATAATTGTTCGGTCTGACGAATAATTTTATTTAATTTATTATAGCTACTGAATATGGGTCCATGGTCCCCGACGTGGCTCCTAATATAGCATATTCGATTTCTCGTCGTTTCACCTCAATTATAATTAAATAGTTGGATTGGACTATTTAATTGATATGTGGATTAATTGTTTAGTTGGACTAGATAATTAAATACACGGAAAAGAAATTTTTCATGGACTCGGCCCAAGGTGTGGAAAAATGCGTGTGGCCTTATTCATTTAGGGTGGGGCGCATTTTTGTTTTATTTAATTATTAAGGAATTAGTTTTCTTGGATAATTATTTAATGTGTGATTTATCTTTTATTTGTTAAATAGTAATTCATGGAATATTACATAATAATATCATTTATCCTAATTTGTTTGGGATAATGATTTTATTTATCTCTTAATTATTAAATCCTTGGAGGACAATGATTACTCTCCTATATAAAGAAAGTTCTCCCAAGCCTTTTGACACATTAAAAAACATGCCATTTTGTGAAGTATTATAGCTTGGAATTTTCGGCTATAATACTTGGGTTCGAGTTTTTGAAAAACTTTGGGTTTTTCTAAGGTTACATATCGAGGAGGTCAGGCGGCTTGAAACACCATCCACCTGGTGGTGCTTGGAGACACACATCGGAACACTTTGGTTTCTCAACTAGGCTCTCATATAGCTCGGATTTGGGATTGTTCTTGGTGTTTATTCACAATAAACTGGTAAGCCATCTAAACCCCCTCGTAGGTTTAGATCTATTTTTTATGTAATTTGGTTGACTAGATCTTGATCTAATATCTTCCGCTGCGTAATCAGGTGGATCTTGATCCATTCGGTGATATTACATCTAACAGAATGGCCTCCATCTTTTGATGGAGATGATGATCCAAATGAGTATGATGTTGAATTCAATCATTTTGACCGAAAACCAATGTTCCTGTTCAGCAGCAGCAACAATCATTTTCAGTCAATGATGAAATGATATCAACGCATAAAAGGAATGCAACCGATGAGTTAGTCAATACGATGAATCAGAAGATGTTGAAGTGTTCATTTAATGAATTGTGTGGTGGTTCTTGTGACATGTTCTCAGGAGCATGAATGCTCTATCCACCTGCAGATTGCATATGGTTAGCCGGATCATAGATATCTAGTGAAGATCTCAAGAATATTGAAGAGCACATCCCGAATAAGGGCCGGCCTTGAGCATAGGTCCAAAGGCCTAGGCCTAGGCCATCGAAAAAAATGAACATTATAGGGTCTCCTTTTTTTTGAAATTAGGAAATTAACAAATGACCCTATTCATGAATAACTAATGTACCATGGTCAACTCTATTGTTCAATTGTAAATTAATAGAAATTGAAAATGGGAATCGAAATAATTGCAAAAAATACAAACATAACACCGGTTGCCATTTTATTGATCTTACCTGTACTTTATTATCAATCCAAACTATTTTAATTCCTTTACAACTATTAAATTAATGATAGCCAATGAAATTTTTTCTAATTCTATTAAACGTTTATGAATTCATCAAATTTTTTAATCTGTGTAAAAAAATTTAAAATTACATACGTATAGTATGAGAAAGTAAAATAATAAAAATATTAAAATGAAAATAATCCTATATAAAAAACATGTTTTACATAGTCAACAAAAACAATTTCTAGAACTACATTTTGGTGGACAACATAGGACAAAACTTTTTTCCCCTCCTTTCATATGCGAAAAAATTAAAACTAAATAGGAGGAGCATCCTTTATTTGAATTAAATGTTTTCTGAAACTTGTCTGGAATATATAATAAATGAACAACACATGTATGATCACTACCCAAAAAAAATTAACATTCAAAGATTAACTACTATGAAAATGGTCATCCAATTCTATAGAGATCTGTATCTATAAACAAAAACAAATCTATAGAAATCTAAAAGGAAATAATAACCGGCACAAAATAGAAAAGGATAAAGCAGATGAAGTATACCTATCAATTGAGATCCGTAAGAATTGATATGCCATGATCAACGATCTTTTCACTATTTGAATTTTTCGCAAAAACCCTTCAACAAAAAATAATTGAAAACTACCGGCCGCATTAATATTTTCAACGAGAACCGTTCCACAATTCTTTTTGAAAACAGAGTGCATTTATGTTATTTATCATTGAAAGGATTGATACTTATAGGTCTTGGTTGTTTAAGGATTGATGGGTCGATATGAAGAAAAGATACATAATTGATGAAATAGCTTGGAAATAAATAGCTACGAAGAAACATGCACACTTTTGCTCCCAAGTAGCTTTATTCTTTTTTATTGCTTATGTTTCCAAATGACCTACCACCTCCGTCTCAAAATATAAGTCTTTTTAGGCCTTTTCACACATATTAAGAAAGTTGGTTAAATTTGTTATTTGTCATTATTTTGATTAAAAAAACTAAGATGACCTTTCATTGGTATTAATTCAAAATAATAAAAAGTGGTTTAGTATATAATAAATGAAGGGTAGAAGGAGAAAAATGTAATAAATTCTTTATTGGTTTTGTAAATGGACTTACATTTTGGGACAAAACAAAAAAGCTAAAAGGACTTATATTTTAGTACGGAGGTAGTACTTCTCTCAATAATCTAATGGTAGAGATTATTTTGATCTAAGGGCTATAATTTGTTTTCAAGATAAACCTGGCAATATTACTTGGAATATTCCTTATACTACTGATTTTGGATGTAGAATATTCTAGGAATATTCTCTTACTACATAATCCTAGAAACTATACTATTTTACTTGCCAAGTTTACACAATTCCGACTCTAAAACATTCTATCTTATTTATTAATTATCTTTAGATTATTCCTCTTCTAGAATATTCTATCTTATTTATTAATTATCTTTGGATTATTCCTCTTCTAGAATATTCTAGTTGGCATGGCATTCCTCAATACTCCACATGTTTGCCAGAACCCTCATCTTCAAATTCATCATTGGACTTCACATATCAGTTAAACATAAATTTCTCATCAAAGCTTACATTTCTTCCTAGTATAACATTGTTTTAAGCTGATGACAAGAGTCTATATCTTTTAACTCCATCTACATATCCTAAAAACACTCATTTCTTGGCACTTGGTTTCAACTTACCCTCATTTACAAAGATAATAAACCGTGCACCCAAAAACCCTCATATTTGAATAATCTATAGGCTTAGCATACCACATCCTATATGGTGTTTTGAGATTGATCTTTGTGCGAGGTCCTCTTTTGATTAGGTAGAAAGTTGTACTCATTGCCTCTGCTTATAACCTTCTTGCCAAACAAGCATTAGAGATCATGCACTTTGACCACTCCAGAAATGTCTGATTTATGAGTTTGACCACACCATTCTAATGTGTAGTTTGTCTTATTGTGAGTCTTCTGGAAATGCCATCATTTTTTGTAGAACTCGTCAACATCAGACCAATAGAATTCCAGACCATTATCAGTTCTAAGTCTTTGTATCTTCTTGTCTGTATGATTCTCAACCAATGCCTTATACTCCTTGAAATTTTTAAATGCTTCACTCTTATGCTTTATCTTGATCACACAATTCATTCTTGTATAATCATCAGTCAGTGACATAAAATATCTATGACCACCAAAAACTTCCACCTTGGCCCTATCAGTTAGAATTCACATAATCAAATGTCCCTTTTTATATTGTGAAGTTGCTCCTATGTACCTACCCAAACACACACTGCTCACAGAATTCCAGACATAGAAAGAAATTGCATCCCTTTTTCACCCATATGACCAAGCTTCATATGCCACAACTTAGTCATATCCTTCTAATATACATCTGATGATGCAACAATGACAGAACCTTTTATACTATAACAATGTAGATAATACAAAGTCCTCAGTTTGACACATTTCAGAATCACGTCTGAACATTTGTAGACGTTCAGAACTCCACATTCTCCATCATGCATACTTTACTGTTGGCAAAAAAATAAGTCCTCCACTATTCTACTCATAAGTAGTGAATCACTCCTTATAGGTACAAACATGGTACGATGCTCTTGAATCCAGAATCCACACATCACTATGTTGTGTTGATTATCCATCCACTAGAGTATTGACTTTCTTGAAATTGTTGCCCAGTTCTGTTCAAGAAACGGTTCTGGATTTAACTTTCCGTGCTACTTCTTCATTGGACATATATTTTTTCATTTTCCCATCCCCATACAGTAAATCCAGAAATCCTTTGCCGTAGGGCCTTTGAATCCACCCTTCTTGAACTTCTTGTTTCTAGGGTTTTATCATTTCTACTACTGCTACAGACAACCAATCCAGCAGTCTGACTGTCTGTACCTGTACCTGCTACTTTATGGCATAAAGCTCAAGTATAAAGGGATGACTTAACATCTCCAATGACATTGTATCCTTCTCAACAATAAAATATTGCACAAAATTCTCAAAACATACTGGAAATAACACAAACATGATTAGAGCTACATCTAATGAGAGTCAACCTTACTAAGCCCCAGTGCATGTTTCAACCTCTGTTTACGGAACTATTGGCTTATTTTGGTTGTTTAGACCTTTATTAGGGTAAAATCTCATTGCACTCTCACTAGAGGTAAACCGTCGCATAGATGGGAAACTTGGCATTTTACGATGATTTTAACCCTATTCGAGCCCTATCTTTCTTACGGAATTATGCCTGGTATGTTGGTGATTTAAGTATAATCACAAGCCATTAAGGTTATCGATGTTTAGTGCAAGGATGGTTATGCTCGTAATGCTATGATATAAGTATGGAGGTGCGGAGTGCACGCTTATATAAGTGTTTACGAGTGTACGGATTTAAAATGAGCAAGTGGAGTTCGTAAAACAAACAGAAAATTTGTTTTGGAAAATCAGTGTCACAGGCGCCAGCCTGTGACCCTAGGCGGCCGCCTGTGGTAGTTTTCCTAGGCAAAAAGTTGGACAGGTTCAAGTTCAGTTTTCAGGTCTTCACAGGCACCCTCCTGTCACTCATAGGCACCCGTATGTGGCCTGAAAACTGAATTATTGGTGTCTCTTGGTCATTTTAAGTGGGTACAACCAAGTGAAACATTTTCATTTGGTGTCTATCACTTAAGGGACGAATTCTTTTGCTCTCTCTCAGATCCAAGTGCTATATAAAAGGCAAGTTGACATTGTTGAAAAGACAACAACAAATGTAAGCATCTTTGTTAGTCAATTCTATATATCTAAAAACTTCCAAGTGCTCTTTAATCTCTTGGTCCAGAGTTAAAGGTGTTTCTCTCATTTTTGTATCTCACTTAAATATTCATGAAACCGGGACAAGGAATAAGGGTCGAATAATTTAAGAAGGACAGCGACTATACGTGAAACTGTGAGGTTCCAAATATCTTCTAAATTTGCTGGAATTTCAAGACATTGTTGATCATATTTACACCCACAAAATACAACATTCTTCTTAAATTATTGTTCTGATCACAATGGTGAATGCAAAGGACTTGATGATGAATTTCAGGAAACTGGACAAGTTTGAAGGCGTTGATTTTCGGAGGTGGCAAAGGAAGATGCATTTCCTTCTCACAACATTGAAAGTGGTATATATTCTTAGCACTGATATACCAGAAGTTGATGATGATGCACCATTAGAGGAATTACAAAGGCGGAACAAATGGGAAAATGATGACTACATCTGTCGTGGTCACATTGTAAATGGTATGTCTGATTCGTTATTTGATATTTATCAAAAATTTGCATCTGCAAAAGAATTATGGGATGCAGTAGAAACTAAGTACTTAAATGAAGATGCATCCGCTAAAAAGTTTCTAGTTGGAAATTTCATGGAATACATGTTGGTAGATACACGGTCTGTAATGGAACAATTCAATTAACTTCAACGCATCTTAGGCCAGTTTGTACAGCACAAGATGGAAATGGATGAAGCCATTTCTGTCTCTAGTATCATTGATAAACTACAACCATCATGGAAAGACTTTAAGCATATGTTAAAATACAAAAAATGAAGAACTCTCATTGGTTGAACTTGGTAGCCATCTGCGCATTGAGGAATCCCTCAGGGCATAGGAGGATGTGAAATCCAAGGGAAAGGAAGTTGATGAATCGACATCCATTCATGTAATGGAGGCCGGGGAGTGTTCCAAAACAAACAAGGGAAAAGGTAATAGTAAGAAAAAGAAACCATTCAAGGCTGGAAACAAAGAATCCGGAAAAAGGCCAAAAGGGGCCTGTTGCATTTGTGGCAAAACAGGGCACTACAAGGCTGATTGCTGAGTGCGGAAAACGGAAAGAGTAAGGGTCCAAAACAGGGGTCGAAAGACCAAGGACCACCCAAGAATCAAGGTCAGAATATTAATTTTGGTGTTAATTCGGTTGTGAATTATGTGCCATTTATTTCTGAAGCATTCTATATGCAGGATGATGATGTATCATGGTGGATCGACCCGGGAGCAACACAACATGTATGCAAAGATCAAAGTTGGTTTGAAGATTTTGAACCGGTGAATGATGGCACCATACTAAAGATGGGAAATGAGTCGATGGCCATTGTAAAAGGCGTTGGAACTGTTGTTTTAAATTTTTGTTCTGGAAAATTTGTAAAACTCTTTGATGTATTATTTGTTCCGTGCATCTGGAAAAACTTTGTATCCGGTGCACTTTTATGTAAATCGGGCTATAAACAAGTGTATGAGTCCGATAGGTTTATATTATCTAAGCATGGTGTGTTTGTAGGATTTGGTTACTTATGTAATAATATGTTTATGCTTAATATTGTAAATAATAAAGTTAATCAAGTGATGCATATTTCTGATGTTAATATCTCAAAGTTGTGGCATGCACGGTTAGGACACGTGCATTATAAACGTATGCAAGTTATGTCTAAAAATGATTTAATTCCCCCGTTTGATATCAATATGGATAAGTGTACTACTTGTATGCTTACCAAAATTGTAAGACAACCATTTCGTGGTGTTGAAAGATCATCTACAATTTTGGAACTTATCCATAGTGATTTGTGTGATTTTAATGCCACACCGTCTTTGGGAAATAAGAAATATGTGATTACTTTTATAGATGATTGTACTCGTTATGTTAAGTATATTAACTTCATACTAAAGATGAGGCACTTGATAAATTCAAAATTTATAAAAGTGAAGTAAAATTACAATTAGTTTCAAGTATCAAACGCTTTCGTACCGATAGAGGTGGAGAATACTATGATCCAACCTACTTCGGGTCGTGTGGTATTATACATGAGGTTACTGCACCATATACGCCACAAGAAAATGGTATTGCGGAGAGGAAGAACCGTACTCTAAAAGAGATGGTAAATTCCATGTTGTCCTTCTCGGGATTGAGTAGTGGATTTTAGGGTGAGGCCATGTTAACTGCCTGTTATCTACTAAACAGAATTCCTAATAAGAAGAATTCTGGTACCCCGTATAATCTTTGGTTTAAAAAGAAACCAAACTTGAATTACTTAAGAGTTTGGGGCTGTAGGGCGGTTGTTAGACTTCCCGATCCTAAAATTAAAACATTAGGAGAAAGAGGCATCGATTGCATTTTCATTGGATAGGCTAGTCATTCCAAAGCATATAGGTTTTATGTTTTAGAACCTAGTGATTCTGTGGCTGTACATTCGGTTATAGAATCACGTGATGCTATATTTGATGAGAATAGATTTACATCTATTCCCATACCAAAGGGCACTGCTCCTACGATAGTTGGAGTGGAGAATGTGGAGAATAATGATTCTCAAGTCGAGTCTTCTGAACTTCGAAGAAGTAAGGGGGCTAGAATTGCGAAAACATTTCCACCGGATTTTGTTACTTATTTGGTGGAAGGTTCGAGAAATGAAGTTGGATATCAATACTCATATTGTTACAATATTGAGGATGATCCAAGAACATTTTCTGAGGCGATGGAATCTCAGGATTTATCATTTTGGAAAGAAGCCATCAACAACGAGATGGATTCCATAATGGGTAACAATACGTGGATTCTTACAGATTTACCATGTGGTTGCAAACCGTTAGGTTGCAAAGGCATTTTCAAAATAAAAATGAGAGTCGACGGTACGGTTGACCGATATAAAGCCCGGTTAGTTATACAAGGCAAAATGAAGGTATCGATTATTTCGATAGTTATGCTTCCGTTGCTAGAATCTCCTCAATTAGGTTATTGATTGCCTTAGCCGCAATTCATAACTTGGTGATTCATCAAATGGATGTTAAAACAGCGTTTCTAAATGGAGATTTGGATGAAGAAATATACATGAAGCAACCGGAAGGATTTATTATGCCCGGTAATGAGCATAAGGTATGTAAACTTGTAAAATCATTGTATGGACTTAAAGGTTTGATGAGGTTGTCTTGGATAGTGGGTTTAAACTCAATCAGTCGGATAAGTGTATTTATAGTAGATTTGATGATACCGGCAACGGTGTGATAATCTGTGTATATGTCGATGACATGTTGATTTTTGGTCCAAACCAAAATCAGGTAGATAATTGTAAAGAACTCTTATCTTTAAGATTCTCTATGAAAGACATAGGGGAGGCAGATGTTATTCTTGGTATTAAAATCAAGAGAAATCAGGGAGGAACTTCACTAACACAATCTCATTATATTGAGAAAGTGTTTAAGAAATTTAATTGTGAAAATTGTACTCCGGAAAATTCTCGCATGGAGCCTCATGAGAAACTTGGACCTAATAAAGGTGAAACCATGAATCAACTTGAATATTCACGTGCCATTGGTTGTTTGATGTATGCAATGACTAGTACATGACCGGATATTGCCTATGCGGTTGGGAAACTAAGTAGATATACAAGTAACCCAGGTAATTGTCATTGGAGAGCGGTTGTTTGTGTATTGAGATATCTTAAGTCTACCAAAGACTTTGGTTTGACTTATGTTGCATATCCTTCGGTGATTGAAGGATATTCGGATGCTAGTTGGATATCTAATGTAGAAGATCATTCTTCTACTAGTGGATAGGTGTTTGTTTTAGGTGGAAGTGCCATTTATTGGGCTTCTAAGAAACAGACATGTATATCTATCTCTACTATGGAGTCGGAGTTTATTGCCTTAGCAGCAGCCGGTAAAGAGGCAGAATGGCTTAGCAATTTGATTCCTGAAATTCCTTTATGGCCTAAACCAATATCACCGATATCTATCCATTATGATAGCTCCTCTACATTGTCTCAAGCTTATAGTCATGTGTATAATGATAAGTCGCGACACTTAGGTGTTAGACATAGCGCAGTACGTGAGTTGATCTCTCACAGGGTGATATCGGTTGTTTATGTGAGATCTCAAAGGAATTTAGCTGATCATTTGATGAAAGGATTAGCTAAGGACTTATTACACAAGTCGGTTGTCAGGATGGGTCTACAACCCTTATATGTTTCTGATAATATGACACCCAATTTCCCTTTGGTACAATGCCTTGGGCTAAATTCAATGTGGTAGGCCTGTTATTGGGAACTTGAGCACATGTATTAATCCCGAAGGTATGTGCTATAAACCTGTGAGGTTAGGTTGAAGTTTTACCTTCTTAATGATTCTTTTGAAAGTGCTAATACGGGTGCACGGTAAATTAAAGATTCACCTATATGAGCATGAGGTATGGCCGCTTCAAGGAAAGTTGGGTTAGCTTTCTATATACTCAAGAATGGATATGGACACAAGGCCGGATTTCAATAAATGGTGTCAAGAATAATAATTTGGAGTAGTCTCAATTCGTGTATATTGTTATGTACATGTATTCAAAATGTGTAAAGGGGTTCAATGCTTAGACACACCCCAATACTCTAATATTTGTGTGTAATAGTACTAGGTGGAAATTCAATCTTTGTGATATTTTCATTGAAGCATGAGTTGGTTTATATTATCACTATTGTTTTACTAAACCAAGGATTACACTTATATAGGGAAGGAATGTTGGTGATTTAAGTATAATCACAAGTCATTAAAGGTTATCGGGGTTTAGTGCAAGGATGGAAATGCTCGTAACACTATGATATAAGTACGGAGGTGCGGAGTGCACGCTTATATAAGTGTTTACGAGTGTACGGATGTAAAATGAGCAAGTGGAGTTCGTAAAACAAACAGAAAATTCATTTTGGAAAATCAGTGTCACAGGCGCCAGCCTGTGACCCTAGGTGGCCGCCTCTGGTAGTTTTCCTAGGAAAAAAGTTGGACAGGTTCAAGTTCAGTTTTCAGGTCTTCACTCATGGCGCCCGCCCGTGGCCCGAAAACTAAATTATTGGTGTATCTTGGTCATTTTAAGTGGGTACAACCAAATGGAACCTTTTCATTTGGTGTCTATCACTTAAGGGATGAATTCTTTTGCTCTCTTTCAAATCCAAGTGCTATATAAAAGGCAAGTTTACATTGTTGAAAAGACAACTACAAATGTAAGCATCTTTGTTAGTCAATTCTATATATCTTAAAAACTTCCAAGTGCTCTTTAATCTCTTGGTCCAGAGTTAAAGGTGTTTCTCTTAGTTTTGTATCTCACTTAAATATTCATGAAACCCGGGACAAGGAATAAGGATCGAATAATTTAAGAAGGACAGCGATTATACGTGAAACTGTAAGTTTCCAAATATCTTCTAAATTTGCAGGAATTTCAAGACATTGTTGATCATATTTACACCCACAAAATACAACATGGTATGTTGGTTGTAATTTAAAATACAAGAAATAGGTGACTCGTGAACCCGGGAGACAAGGCATAAGGATTAGAAAGGCAAAAATGAAGCTCGGGATTGGAAAAAATTTAGAAATGTGAAGAAACGGTGTTTGGCAGTGTTTGGCGCGTGCCAGGAGGAGTTAGCACACGCTAAAGGCCAATAGATGGATCATCAAGTTTTATACAATCTTTAGCACGCGCCAGTGGTGTCAGCGCGCGATAGGAAGGAACATAACCATTCTTTATGTCTCTGATCATGTCAAGTGCATGCCAAGGAATGCTCAGGGCACGCCAAAAGCCTAAAAGAATTGAATCCAACTTTTGTTTAGCTGGTTAAGTGCGCGCTAGAGGAGAACAAGTGCGCGCCGAAGGTTGTTTTTCTGGACATTTTTTCCAGTACATATAAATACCGTTTTTGCAAAGCTTTTACATATACATCAATAGGCATACTCTTAGATTGAAATACTTTTTGGCTGATTTTCATACTTTTGATCCATAGATTCACTCCTTACACCATATTCTCTTTGATTAAACATATTTTAGCACATATTATATTTTTCTTTTTGGATTTTTTGCAATATGGAGTCTTGTTCTTCCCCAAGTGACTATGGTTTTTTATGCAGATTGAACGAATCTCAATTTTCTCCACATTCGTAATCAATTTTATCTTTTTTTCTTTAGTTTTATTGCTTTAATTTCATCTTTGATTCTTGGTTCTTGCATTATAATGAGTAGCTAATTCTGGCATGGCTGAATCATGTGAAGATTGATGAAATCTCCCCTTTAGTTGATGAAATTGAGAATGAGTAGTGCGTAATTGTTTTTATATTGATGAATTCGTGTCTTAGACCTTGTGTTTAATCATTGAATTTGCTTGTACTCCTAGTTTATTAATACACACACCATTTCATAAATGTATGTTGTGAGGGGTGTGGGAAAATGGGTTCTATGATCGTTATTTACAATTGACTGAGTTTTTTAAATTCGATTGGGTAACGAGGTTTTTTTTGAATTATTGTCATAAACAAAACCGGGTCTGACCGGGTCGGGTCATACACAGTCTATTTAGTTTATGTAATAATAATATTATTATGAGTAATGAAAGCACTTTTGTTAATATATATTATCTTTACAATTTAGTATTGTGTATATATATATATATATATATATATATATATATATATATATATATATATATATATATATGAAAATGTCCTTAGTATTAAGCTGTGATAGAGAAACCATGATAGTGATTATTGTTGATGAGATCTCGACTCACTTTAATAATCTGTTTCATTTTTAAATGCCTCTAGTCGAATGTACTGTTAAATAGGACATTAATAGTACGATTAGACTGGAACGTATGGATGTCTTCTATCCTTTGAAGATATGGTGAGATCTCGACTATGGAAGTGTAAGGACACTTGGACTATACATGGACGTGTATTAGAGAATGTGTACGTTTGATTGACCCACTTACTTTATTATGTGTCTCACTATGTGGCGGTTTTGTAATTATCCTAAGACCGGAGTCTTGACGCCGGAGCATATTGGGAAAAACAAACAGGGAAGCGAAAAAGAGATGAACGTTAACACAAGGTTTCAGAATATGCTCTAAGAGCCAAACTATGGTATATTATTCAAGCCTGATCAAATCATCCCACAAGCCAGGATTTTATAGCTGCCTGAGTACATTACTTGCTGAAAATAAAAGATTAAAGACTATTGGATGGAAATAAATCAACAAGGAAATCATGACCCTTATTATATTGACCTTCCTAAATGAGCGGATCTGGAATTAGCCATTTATTCAATACGCAATCAAAACAACAAAAACATAAAAAAAAAACATGCTAAAAATATTCGGCGCCCAAAATGGAAGGGAAGACAGCTGATTTTGACCTCGAAACGGCTGTGACATCGAAGCTGAAAGTAATGGCCAAAATACTAACATATGTCCGTACGCTCTCTTTTGTCCATGTATTCAATTACGATCAACGTGGAATCCAACAACTCCACATCAGATGCGCCCGCATCATGTCTTCATGATATCACGGTGTGGATTGTCATATTCTGACTCTATTAAGGTTTCCCTTATTCAAGGGGCGATAATACAGTTGTGCTTGAGTATGATATTAAAGCATTTATTGGATTCATGTTGTTCGTCCGGAAATCATGTATCCTATTAGTAGGAGTATATATCCGAAAGGGCCTTCTTATGAGGAATATATGTATGTCTCTCATGAATCTTTGCAAAGTGGGAGTAACCAGTCACTTTGAGAGAGCTTGATATCCAGATTATAAGATACGGTCATTAATGTATGACATTCGAGATACGACTATATGAATATTATTGTAACGATTGGATTTTATTTACGCGGTAACCGTTACACATGAAAGGTAGGATTAATTTCAATTGACTCTTTCGATGATTGGGGTCAGACGTGTTGCTAAACGCTATTCATGATCGTTTGGTTTGAAGGGTATTTTAGTAGAGCCGCTTTGTGTCTACGGCCAACATATTCGGAAGCCTATCGTGCCACACACATAAGAACATGTAGCCGAATTAAAATGTGGTTACAGTGATAACCAAATAAGGAAACTTTTATCTCGACTATAAAGTGTTATAGTGATAAATTAATATTATAGTATTTATTTATGATGAATAAATATAATACAAGATATTAATTGTGTTGATTATTTAAATACTTGGATTGGGAAATTTAATTAATAGATTATTTAAATAAAGATATATTCAATATTAGAAATTGACAATATATATCTTAGAAATAATTAATATATGATATTGAATATTAAATGAGGTAAATCAATCAAAGATAATTTTCTTATTTTATTTGGAAAATGTTTTCTTTCTCCCTACTCTACTCAAGACTCTTCTCCAAGGAAATTAAGGGAGCTGGGGGTGCTACCTTCACTTATTTAAGGGAATGAGGTGTGAAGCTCTTTTGTACAACAATTTCAAGAGAGATATATTACTACAAAAAACTTGAGAGCATCAATGAGAGTTTGAAAGAGAGAAAATGTCGGTCTAGAAACCGAGTTTTTCTAGTAGCAATCCAAGGCATGATTCCGGCGGGTGCTCGTGTGTTTATTGATAGAGGCTGAACACTTGGGCAGCTCTATGCCCTACTACTCTTCCGTAGACAATAAAGCTTCGATCTTTTAGATCATCCAAGGTATATTCTTCGTTTATTTCCCAACAGTTTGTTGGTGTGAATGAAGTGGAACTAGTTCTTAATCTTGTGTCGGCCAAATAAATTGTTAAAGACGAACTGTTGAACTGGGTAAAGGTTGTTAGGTTGTAAACAGCTGGTGGAGTTGGCGCGATTCTGCAGCAAACAACTATGAATAAACTTCATCGATGATAAGGGAAGACCGGGATCCAAGCATTGTCACAAGTGATTCATAGTCCGTTCCAAGGCCGGCTAATTAATACGCTATGTTCTTATAGGCTTGGTATCTTAGCAAACATGTAAAAGATAATTATTAGAAAATATTTAAATAATTTAGGCCTTATCTACTTTATCTATAGTATCCTCGTCAAAAAGGCAAGAAGTTATCGTCATGTAAGCGATTTAGGTCGGAATACTTGCTATGTCAGCAGTTACCGACGAACATGACCAAAATTGCAAAAAGAATGTCTACTTACGGGACTAATTTTATGATCGGAGTAAAAAGGACAAAACTAAAAACGTGCCAACTTTCAGGACTAAATTTGCAATTTTGCCCAAAATAATGCCTCTTAATTACAGCCATATACCATGTAAAGTAATAAGAAGAAAACTAAATGTAAAGCTGAATTGTATTGAAAACGAATAAGGTGAACAAAACATATACATCAACAAAACATATACATCAATATCGGGCGCAAGAAGTAAGGGCTAAACCGCTGCTAAAGAGTAACACAGACTATTACAAGGCAATATATTGCTAATCAATGATGACTAATTATAGTAAATGAGGTATAGATCCTCCATGTACATGTATCTCTACTCCAATGTGAAATGCTTTCGCTTGTTGATCTCTTCGAGTTTTTGCTTCACAATGATGAGTATTTGCAGTAAATGGTTTATCAAGTACCCTTTTTCATATATTTAAATCGTACCGGCGGTGCTGCCGTTGCAAACAGAAACGATCCGAGGGCACCGCCTTGTCGGATCCGTTAATTATCGACGAGCACGACGACGAGGACAATTCATTTTATCGGTGCAAGGTGTAGCAAGTTGAGAATCAAATACAATGAGGGGTTGTGATAAGGGAAAATGCAGTTGCGGCGGAAAATGCTTGTCAAACCAGTAACGCCATACCCCGGAGGGCAAGAATTAGAACCAGACCGAGAATCATAGTTGGCCATTCACATCAGACACAACAAACTCCAGCAGTTGTGTATAGTCCTAATCTACATATTAATGTTGATTTTAATGCTCCTTCGAAGTGCATCAGGACGGACTACATTAGTGGATTCCAATGTTTCAATGAGGGCTCTCTGGATCTTTCTGACATTTGCATTCGATCTTGTGGTACTTTTAATATAGTGAAAAAGATGAAGCGGCGGTGGCAGTGGAGGATTCGGCCCTAAAATAGTGACCCTAGATTCACGATCAATTTAAAAAATTATAATCTTCTTATGAAGTAGTCCTTCACTTAGTCTTTGGTAGGAGAAAAACCAGTAGAAAACCTCATGAAAACGGTCCTATCTATTAAGATGAAGCGCTTACCATTGTACTAAAACCAATTGGTATTAGTAAATGTGCTACTATATTTCCTTATATCCCGCCCCCCTCAAGTGTGCGCCTATAAGAAGCGAGAGAGGCCCAATGACATATTTTTTCGGAAGTGTGGGCCTATAAGAAGAGAGTGGGCACAACACTTGGTTTTTTTTAGTTTTTTGTTTTTTTAATTGTGCTGGAAGCGTGGCTTGTTCTCGGGATCTCCTGCTCCGATACCATATTAAGATTCTTTTTTTCGTTTTTTTCTCTCTTTTTGTCTATTATTATTATTATTATTATTATTATTATTATTATTATTATTATTATTATTATTATTATTATTATTATTATTATTATATAATAAATCTTTCTGTCATTATCATTTATCAACCTCCAGTAAACCTTGATTCACTCTTTCTGTTATTTCTTTCTCCCTTCATTTCTTCTAGAATGAACTCTTTTCTCCAGCTTTCAAACACTCTACCTTTGATTTCTTATTTCTTTCTAGTCATCAAAATACATTATGTCTCTTAATTGACTCATTTCATCGGCACCTATTCTTTCACTCCCTTGATTTGCTTTTATCTCAATTTATAAATTATTCCTTCTTCTTTATCTTTTTAGGGTATGATATTCCCTCAAAATCTTTCTTCCTCTCTATAATTTCTTCTATGATTTTTCCGAACTTTTTGAGTCATCCATTACAGATTCAAGCAATATCAAGTTGTGACGAAGTTGATGCCAATTGATATGGAGTGTGGCAGACACAATGTGAAGAAGACCAGACTCATTCATATCGGGCCAATCACCATGTTAATTGCATTACAATGGGATTGCGCGTGTTAAAGATAATGACAAGATTGAGTTATTTAGATGATTATGTTTGAATTTAAATTATGTTAGGATATATTCTTTGGTTTATATAGAGATCTATTTATCAGATATTAGTCTACAAATTTTGTAATACTTTTATTAATATTATCAATAAAATCCACTACAATCTCTTTTATATTTCTCTATTATGGTATCAGAGCCGGGGGTGAGGGTTCGTAAGCCTTAACATTAGTGAACCATCTCCCTTCCTCGCCCTTTCCATTTTTTCCGCGCTATTAAAAATACCCTTTTTCTGCAGCCATTCTAGTTCCACGGCTCATGACAACCACCCAGATCTCCCCAAAATGAGTCTTTTAGTAAAATTTTCAATTCAATTAAGTATTCCGTGCATTGCGTCTTTCATTGTGCACAATTTTTATTTCTTATTTTTTCAGTTTTATGGTTGATTAGTCTTTATAATAAATAAATATGCATTCTTTGATTATAGCATCAAATTATTATAACCTTTTGTATCCATTCTATATCCATTTTCAGATGCAATTACAATATTGAAGACAGATCCTTCGTTGAATAGTGTAAAAGGAAAGCATCTTTGCTTTAATCAGAAAGAAGAAAAAAAATTGAATAGATTTTTCGACAACAAAAAATTCCACAGGTTAAAGCCAAGAGGCTGGAGCCACAAGAGCTAAGAGCCAGGAGCTAAAAGCTGTGGGTGTCAAAAACACCATTTCATCTTCTATGTTGACAAGAAAACGTTACCTCCAACCCCGACAACGTTTGAGGGAGGGTAATAAAGCAAAAGATCAAGGCAATTCAAGATGAAGATATAGATGACATTCAAAAGAAAATTAGAATGGATTTAGTTGGAATAAATGAATAGTATTTATCTTTATTTTTTATTTCAATAAATATTTATCCTTAGGTTTAGTTATTTTGAATTTGATTGCTATCACATTTATGTCCTATATAAAGGAGAAGGTTGTGTAATGTTTGATCAATTAATAAACAAAGCAGTTCAGAGTCATTATGTTTCCGTACACATTCTGATTTTCTTTACTATCCTTCACAGATGATGAAGGAGAAAACCATTCTTTTTCCTTAGGGTTTAATGTTGACTCAACAACCTCATTTGTTCGCTACCATCTTCCTTGCTACCACCGGTCTCAACTTCATCTTCTTCAGCGTTCCAATCTTCGGTTTCTGACCTATCTTCGGGAGTAAAGTTCAAACATTGTGTAGTGACACATGAAAGATGTGATGCAATTGAAAAACTAATTGGAAGAAAAAAAAAAAGTCAAGAAACAAAACAAAACTTTATGTCGGATAGTATAACAAACAAACAAATTATAACCGGTCTGACAAATGCACAAATGCACTTACAATTAACTAAAAAATGAGAAATTTTCTGAAAAATTAAAAAGAAAAGGAAAAATTTATTATAATTAAATACAGTGGTTCAAATATATCTAATTGTGTGTGTTGTTGATTGTATAAGGATGGTGCTCCTTGTGCGATATGATGATGCCCTATAGATGATTCGATAAAATTGGCGACGAAGTTCGAAGACGCCCCTGGAATAGCTATTATTAGCATAATTTATTGTTTATTGCTCGTAACCTTTCGTTTTTGGTTTGAATAGGGTACCTATTGTTTCACGTTCATTTCCGAATCAAATTACATTTAAAATAGTTTATTATAGAAATACTTCATATACAAGTTGAATCTAAACTACTACCTCCGTCCCAAAATATAAGTCGTTCTGAGGGTTTTCACACAAATTAAGAAAGTGGTTGAATGACATAAATTTTAAGTAGAAATGACTAAAATACCTTTGACTATCATTAATGAAATGATTATAAAGTGTTGAAAAGTAGTTGAATTGTTAATAAATTAGGGGTAAGATAGTGAAAATGGTAATAGATGCTTCATTGGTAATGTAGAATAACTTAAAATTTGGGAGAATCAAAAAGAGCTAAAGTGACTTATATTTTGGGATGGAGGTAATATAATACTTTTTTGAAAGATTGAATTAGTGTGTTTTATGGCAAAAAAAAATATGATACCATATTTAATTTTGAGTAGTGTCATTAAACAATCCTAATAAAAAAAAATCCTCCTATCACTATGCAAATAATAAAAATAACAATAAATTAACAATAATAATAATAATAATAATAATATAGGAGGACGCACCTTCGTCTGATTTAAGTGTTTATACTTAAAGTTTTCAGGAATGTATGTCCGAAATTCGAACACAAAAAACCGTTCTTTTTGTTTCCATAGGCCTTCCGCTTTCTTTCCCTACCGTTAAAAAAAATTAGATTTAAAAAAGAATTGTCAAATAATATTCTGATTCTATATATGTAATATTCCGTTTTTTGAGGCAAATAAAATAATTTTGCAAAAACAAAATATTGTTATTCTTTACTTCATTTATGGAGTGAAGTATTTTGTGATACATACACACATATATATATATATATATATATATATATATATATATATATATATATATATATATATATATATATATATATATATATATATATATATATATATATATATATATATATATATATAATGTGTATATATATATATATATATATATATATATATATATATATATATATATATATATATATATATATATATATATATGTGTGTGTGTGTATATATATATATATATATATATATATATATATATATATATATATATATATATATATATATATGTCGAGATTATTTATATATATTGGGAAAATAAAAATCTGATTATAATCATTAAGGAATAATTAAAGAAAAGAAATAATAGGTTATTATTTTTGGGAATGGTTATTTAAGGAAAATAATCATCCCATTAAGCTTATAACCTACCAAAATCATAATTTTCTCCTCCTACGTTCTTGAGAGGCGTTTGAGGCAATAGCAAAAAGGGCTGAGAGTTTTTTCCAGTTTCTATGTCAAATCTTAAATGTTTTTAGATCAGAGTAGAGCAGCGGAATCGTCGTAAAGTGGGCTTCATTTCAACACAAGAAAGTTGGGACTTTGGGAACGTATGCTTTTCGAGCCCTAGTTGTGTTCTTTAATGAGTTTGATGGATTCAAACTCATGAATTTGTAGTTTTAAATGTTTAGAAAAGTGTGAACGAATCTAATATGATTTTGGATTGATCACAAAGGTTTCCTGTAGAAAGGATCAAGTTGCTACAATTTTTCATAGCTTTTGTGTTGGATTAGCTTGCTTAAAAGTTAAGAGGCTCTTCATATGAATTAATTATGGTTTAGAGAGGATAGATCGTTTTTTTGATGTGTTTTTGTATCAAAGTTTGTGACTATATGTTGTGTAAGGTTTAAGGTTTGCTTTGGATCATAAAAGTTATGTTTTTCTAAAGTTTTTTCCTGATAAAATCGTGTAGAACATGTTTCAGCATGCAATGGGCACACACAGGGCATTAATGCGCATGCATTGATGAGGCATAAAGTCGATTTTTGTTACAGGATGCTCAATGTGCATGCATTGAGGGTCAGAAATTAAGAAAAGTGATACAACGTTGGTTGTGCATGCGCACCAAGGGGTAATGCACACACATGGCTTAGACAGAAGCATCTTGAATGTTTCTAGATGCTCAATGCGTACGCATTCCTGTGAATGCGCACACAATGACCCTATTTTGGGGAAAAGTTGAGTTTTAAGCCTCGAGTTTCATTTCAAATGTTGTTTCTTGATATAATAACATTAATTAAATATGAACAAGCCACGATTGAGCTTCTGATACGTTTAGCTCTGGCACCAAATGTACTCTTCAAGGGAGTTTAAGTTCGGGACCGAGGGAAGGGCATGAATGGGATTGTGCTTTGATGAACTAGAGTTCATCAATGTCCGTGTACTTGATAGGACGTGGTGTCTAGCTGTCTAAGTGAGGGAGTAGAGTCGTTAAGGTGAGCTTTATCCTTGAAAACACATAGGTGGCTAGTTAACAACTGATAATATTTACATACTTGCGTAGTAAAAAGATTAAACGTCATGTCACTTTTGGTTAGGCGCATGTGACCATCGGCTATGTGACTCGTCCGGACAGGTGGATAACTCTGTGACGTTCTAGAAGCCGAATGACAAGTGGACTTCACCGGACATGTATGCATACCGGGGAAAACCGGGACTAACAGTGCAAGCCATAGTTGGTTGGCACCCTCTTGTGGTGGTTACACCTCGCGTACTGCCCTTGAGTGCTGACGAAACCAAGATAAGTTAAGCTAGAAATGTATAGTCATGACATGTTGATGGACATGAAGTGAACCCTAGATTGAGTCGGTCTCACAAGGATAAATTATTAAGTATAAAACTTGATTATAAACCTTAGTTAATTGGTATCTTCGACCTCATTCGGAGTACTTTGTACTTACCTCAAGTGCATTGTTTTTCTATGTGTTTGGGGGAGAGATGATGAACAGGTAGATCCGGAGTTCGAGGAAGACTTTGTTGAGGACGTTTGAGGTCGCCGACGTTGAAGCATTTATTTATTTCTTTTCTTTATTTATATACAAGACATGTTGTTTCTTTGGGGACTATGTAATTTCTTTTAGAGGTTTTATTTTTTTTGGGAGCAATTATGGAGGTTTTCGTACGTTATACAATTCATTTGGTTTTCCAATGTAATAATTGTTACATTTCTATCTTTAGATTTTGAGTTTCTATTCTTGGTTTTTCGAAAACAAATACACCCGAGTCTTTTTGCTTGGGTTTTGCTTAATTCGATAAGACGTAGTAAAGGTTGACGTATAATGTGGAATTTATTTTATATTTATACGTGCCGAATGTCCTTTTTCCGGATAAGAACTCGGTGTCCGGGAACGGGGCCATAGAGTTGGTATCAGAGTGAAGCGTCTTTTAGGCTTTATTTATTCCTTAAGATAAGAACTCTTTATAGCACATAGTAACATTCTGATCCTTCCTGATCTTTCAGAATGTTAGGTAACCTCATAGATACTCATGTCGATAAGTTTGGAATCGGAAGTTCTAAGGCCCGGCAAGAAGCGAGTGGTTTGGTTCAAGATGGGGGTGAAGTAGTTGTAGTTCATCTAGAATATGTTGATGATTGTGTTAGAGTTTACCATTGAAAAAGTAGAAGAAGGAAAAGGATCCTATAGTTTTGAATCCTACGAATCATGGTGTAATTTTTTGTATAGGTCGGCTATCCAAGAATTTTGTCTACATGGATTGTAAACATAAAGAAGTACCTTTCGGTGAGGAAGGCACCGAGTAGAAGTTGAATAGTGTAGTTTTAGTTGTTCAAGAATGGTTTGTCCCGTGAGATCCAAGCGGGAAAGTTGGGAAGTACACCAAAGAACATGGATGAAATGTTGAACAAGGTCTTGGAAGCTGAGACCTTCAAGTACAAGCCTTCAGTCATTAATAGTGCTAAGAGGAACTCAGAATCAAGGAAGCGGGAAAGGTGGCCCGAGTTGGCCTGTTTGAGTTTTCGCCGTGGATGCAGAGTATGCAGAACCGGATGATAATGTTATTTCAGGTACCTTTATTTTCTTATTCTAATTTACTAAAGTAATTTTATAGCATGTTAAATCATGTTGTATTTTTATTAAACAAATGAATTCACATCTTACATACAATAATAATAGACAACTTAGCGGTTACGGCCTTGTTCGATACAGGAGCGTCTAATACGTTTTTGTGTCATCTAAGATAGCTAAGAAGTTGAATTAACCTTCAGAGACCGTAAGAAACACTTTGGATATAACTACACCATTAGGAAAGGTAACTAAGGTAACTGGGATGATACTGTTGAAATACGGTCCTAAACCTAATCGGGTTGGACCGGATTCGACTGGATCGGATCATTTCTACTATTTCTTTATGTTTATACAATATTAAATGGCTTTTCTGTTCTCAAATATATGTTCTCTTAAAGAACCAATTATGAATTGATATATGATAACGTCCTTAGTATTAAAATGTGATAGAGAAACCATGATGGACGATTATGATTGATGAGATCTCTAATCACTTTAATAATTTTGATACTTAAATATCTCTAGGCTGATGTACTATTAAACAGGGCATTGATAGTACGAATAGGCTAGAACGTATTAGATGTCTTCTGTCTTTAAAGACATGGATAGATCTCGTCTATCGAAGCGTAGAAACACTTGGACTGTACGTGGACGTGTATTAGAGAATGTGTACGTTAGACTGACCCACTTACACGGTTAAGTGTCACACTATGTGGCGGTTGTGTAATTATCCTTAGGACCGGAGTATCGGTGTGGATTGTCAAGCTTTGACACTATTGAGGTTTCCCCTAGCCACTGGGCAATCATGTGGTAGAGATTGGGTGTGATACTGAAGCATGCGTAGTATACATGTTTGGTCGTCTGGGAATCGCATACCCTATCAGTAGGGGTGAATATCCGAAAGGGCCTTCTTATAAGGAATGTATTACTCTCATGAATCTTTGCAAAGTGGAATTAAATGAGTTACTTAGAGAGAGCTTGATATCCAAATTATAAGATACGGTCGTAAATGCTTGACACTCGACGTACGACCGTATGGATATTATTACATCGATAGGATTGTAAGTTACACGATAATTGTTTCACATGAAGGCTAGTAGTCATTGCATTTGACTCTTCCGATGATTGGGGGTCACGGCGTGTTGCTAGACGCTATCCCGTTATCGTTAGGCATGAAGGGCACTTTCGTAAATTGCACTTTGTGCCTACGGCCAACATATTCGGAAGCCTATCGGGTCACACACATATGAACATCTAGCCGGATTAAAATGTGGTTATAGATGATAACCAAATAAGGAAAGTTTATCTCGAGACTATAAAATGTTATAGTTGTAAATTAATATGGTGGTATTTATTTATTATGAATAAATAAATAAAATACCAGATATTAATTATATTAATTAAAGAATATTCCGGAAGCCAATTAATGGCTAAAGGGGGCGCAGTTTGTGTGTGTATAAGATACACTTGAATTGTGCAATTTAATTAATAGTATTACTAAATATTAATATAAGATATTAATATATATATATATATATATATATATATATATATATATATATATATAATATATCAACATGCGTGTGTTGTACATTGGTTGTACATGTGCACAATTTCATTAGTTATATATATATATATATATATATATATATATATATATAATATATATATATATATATAATATATCAACATGCGTGTGTTGTACATTGGTTGTACATGTGCACAATTTCATTGGTTATATATATATATATATATATATATATATATATATATATATATATATATATATATATATATATATATATATATATATATATTTGTGATATATATATATATATAATATATGGAGGAGTGAATTTAACCCAATTACTCTATTGACCCGCTCTATACCCGAACCAAACCCGTATAATATGAAGAAAAAAAAACCCTACCATTTAGGAAATAAATTCGGCTATATGAAAAAAAAAAATCGACCATAAATTTGATTCTCTATAAATTCGGCTCATATTTCTGAAATTTTATCCATTTCCACTTTTACATTAAAAAAAACCTACCAATTCTACATAAATTCGGCTCACATTTCTGAAATTTTCTCCATTTCCACTTTTACATTTAACATGTATATTCTAAGATCATCCTAGGAGGTGTGAATACACAAGGTATGCGAGATATATTTGCAATTTCTTTTCCTTCAAACATTGATTTTGCATTTTTGATTTCATGGTCTTCATTTCTCGCTTCGCCATTTGTTTATCATGTTTTTCTCATGTCGATTTTTAGCAACTTTTTCGTAACTTTTCGCATTCTAGGCAGTTGGTGGCAGATGAACATGAGAAGCTCAAGAAAAGTAGACTCCGTGTTGAACGAAATCAAGGAAACATTTGGTTGACGGTATGATTCATGTTTAAATTCAATTTATTTTCTATGTTAAATTGAATGTTTTAAATGCCTTTCCATCGATGTGATTTTCATTTAAATTTCAAATCAAATGCAACTGCAAATCACAAATTTAAGCCAGTCTTCGTATTTTACAACCTTCTCCCATTTCTTCATTTTGAAAAGAAAAAAAAAACCGTTCTACCTGACCTATGGTGTAGAAATACGATTGGTTTGTATTCTGGATTTATTTGTTTTCTTTGAGCTGTGTTTATTTTTATGGGATTGAATTGTGTTTTGTTTTGATAATTTTTTTCAGCAAATATTTCTTGACCAAATTGACAAACCCGTCACCCATAAGAATGAATTGTCTGGTGAGATCTTACTTTCTTTTATTTTATCGACTAATTAAGTTCCTTTAATTTTTGTTTATTATTTTTTGTTTTGAACTACGTTCTTTCTTTCATATTTTGTTGTGTTTTGAATGTTTTTGACATCATATTGATAACCAATTTGGCAAATTTGTAGGCCATTCAATCGATGATGCTTTAAATTTAGAAGTAAAAAATAACCAGATTCAATTCTTACTTTTTAAATTGCACCGGTTTTTTAAATTTTGTCCAACTTTTTTTTGCGATAAAAATAGAGAATAAATTCGGCTCACATTCTTCTAATTTTTCAATAACCCTATCATAATTACAAAATTTGCCTACCCCAATTAGAAAAATCTTTTAAAATTTGATTATCCTAATAAAAATATGAAATAAATTTAGCCTTAATTAGAAAAATCATTTAAAATTTGATTCTTCTAATAAAAATAGGGAATAAATTTGGCTCACATTATTAATGCTAAATATTCTTACATTAACTAATTTTGTTTTTAAAAATAATTATATTCAAATGAGTTAATTAATATAAATATTCTTACATTTAAGTAATTTCCGGAAAATTAACCGCCTCATTTAATTCCAAATATTCAAACTTTGAATTATTTTTTTAGCATTGCACCTATTTTTATTTATAATTCTTTTTATTAATTTTGGCCCATTTCTTTTTGCGTGTTTATGTCATTTAATTAGAAATATTCTCACATTAAATACATTCCCGTAAATTAGCCACCCTAATTAATGCCAAATATTCTTACATATTAAATGTTCAAAAAATAACTAATTAGCCAGCATAATTAATGCCAAATATTCTTACATATTAAATTCATCTCATTTCACATTCAAAAATAAATAAATTCAAAAAACCTACCATAGTTATAGGGAATACATTCGGCTCACATTATTTTAATTTTTCAAAGAATAAAAACCTACAATAATAAAAAAATTCGTCTACCCTAATTAGAAAAATTATTTAAAAATTTAATTCTTCTAATAAAAATAGGGAATAAATTTCGCCCTAATTAGAAAAATCATTTAAAATTTGATTCTCAAAATAAAAATAGAGAACTACAACTTCACCGAGCTGACAAGCATCCATTTCCACTGCGTATTTTTCGAACAAAGAAGACGACTATGCTTAGGTTGAGCTCTGTTTCATGTAGGTGGCGAAAACACATGGGGTAAATGTAAATAGGGATTCGGTGCACAGGTGTTGTCTGCCACTTAGTGAAGAATTCTGAGAACGTATAAATTTGGCTCATGTTCTTCTAATTTTTCAAACAAAAACCCTACCATAATTACAAAATTCGCCTACCCTAATTAGAAAAACCATTTAAAATTTGATTCATCTAATAAAAATATAAAATATATTTAGCCCTAATTAGAGAAATCATTTAAAATTTGATTCTTCTAATAATAACAGGGAATAAATTCGGCTCACATTATTAATGCTAAATATTCTTACATTAAATTATGTTTTTAAAAATATCTATATTCAAATTCTCTAATTAATACAAATATTCTTACATTTATGTCATCTTCGGCAAATTAGCCGGCTCATTTAATTCCAAATATTCAGATTTTTAATTATTTTTTTAACATTGCACCTATTTTTATTTATATTTTATTTCTATTAATTTTGACCCTTTTTGTTTTTGCATGTTTAGCACATTTAATGAGGAATATTCTCACATTAAATACATCCATATAAATTAGCCACCCTAATTGATGCCATATATTCTTACATAATAAATGTTCAAAAATAACTAAATTCAAAAATAACTAATTAGTCACCATAATTATGCCAAATATTCTTACCTTCCATAATTACAAAACTCTTCTACCCTAATTAGAAAAGTCATTTAAAATATTCTTCTAATGTTCAGACATTAATGCGAAATATTCAGATATTAAATACATCTCTTATACATTAGTCATCCCAACATAATGTCAACTATTCTTAAATTTATGGCACTTAATGTGAAATAGTTTCTTATTAAAGTATAATATTTAAAAAATGGTAAATTTAATTTTATCAATTAATGGAAAATATTCTAACATTAAACAACATTTTGAAAAATATCTAAACTCAAATATGTCATTTAATGCGAAATATCCAGACATTAAATATATCCATATAAGCTTCTCACCCCAATTAATTCTAAATATTCTTAAATTTATAGCACTTAATGAGAAATATTTTTTCATTAAAATATAATATTTAAAAAATGACAAATTTAATTTTACCAATTAATGCAAAATATTATAACATTAAATTTTGTTTTGAAAAATATCTAAACTCAAATTTGTCATTTAATTCGAAATATTTTTGTATTAAATTATAATATTTAAAAAATGATAAATTCAATTTCACCAATTAATGCAAAATATTCTAACTTTAAATTATTTTATCAAAAAATATCTAATTTCAAATATGTCATTTAATGTGAAATATTTTTGCATTTATTACATCCCCTCTAAATTAACCACCACAATTAATGCTCAATATTCTTATGTTCAATTATGTTTTTAAAAATAATTATATTCCGATTTACTATTAATACAAAATATTCTTACATAAATGTCATCCCTACAAATTAGATGCCTTATTATATTACATTTTAAAAAATAATTAATATCAAAGTTTCTAATTAATATGCGATATTCTTAGATTAGGTCATCCCATACAAATTAGCCACGTCATTTAATGTCAAATATTTTTACATTAAATTATATTTTAAAAAATAGTAATAAAAATTTTTCTAATTAATTCAAAATATTCTTACATTAAAGTCATTCCCTGTAAAATAGCTACTCCATTTAATGCCAAATAATCATACAATCAATTATATTTTCATGAATAACTTAATTCAAATGTTTGCGGTGTAATATGAATGTTTTTATATTAAATAAATATGTCATTCAATGTGAAATATATAATATTCTTATATTAAATTACATTTAAAAAAACAATTTGAAATATGCCAAAATAAAATAATCTTCTAAACTATTTTAAACTAATTATATAGAACAGAAGTAAATTTTAATATGTTAAGAAAAAAATCATTTCGTACAAATTAAAGTCCTCCATTGATACAAAATATTCAGAAATTAAAGTACAATTTGAAAAATAACTAAATCAAATATGCCAATTAATACAAGATATTCTTAGATTATGTCATCCCCTACGAAAAGCACCTCATTTAAAGTTGTGACGGGTAAGGTAAGTATGAAGAGTATTTGAATAAGGTGGGTTGGGGGGTAAGGTAAGGTATGATGGGGTGGTGGGTAAGGTATGGTAGGGTGAAGTGGTGGGTAAGGTAGGGTACGGTAGGGTATAGTAGGGTAATGTAGGTTGGGGTAGTGGGTAAGATAATGTATGGTGGTAGGGTAGGGTAGGATGGTGGGTAGTGTAGGGTTGGGTAGAGTGAAGTGGTGGGTAAGGTAGGGTTGGGGAGGGTTGGTAGGGTAGTGTAGGGTAGGATAGTTTGGGGTAGTGGGTAAGGTAAGGTATGGTGGTGTGGTGGGTAAGATAGGGTAGAGTGGAATGGTGGAAAGGGTAGGGTAAGGTTGGGTGGTGGGTAGGGTACGGTGGGGTTGTGGGTTGGGTAGGGTAGAGAAGGGTGGGGTGGTGGGAAGGTAGGGTGGTATGATGGGCAAGGTAGGGTAGGGGTGGATGAAAGTGGAGTAGAGTAGGTACTGAGTAAGGTAGGTAGCATGTCGAAGGTAAGATATGGTGATATCGGGTAGGGTAGGATAGGGTGGTGGGTAGTGTATGATAGCGGTGGGTAGGTCAGCGTGGGAAGAGAGGTAAGGTGCAATGAGGTATGACATAGGGCTACCCCACCCCGTCACCTATATCATACCTTATGAACCTCGTCTCTTATATCATACCTTATGAACAATATCATACCCTACTCAAGCCAATTCACTACATTGCTCTATCAATCACTCAATGTGTCATCTTTATATAATTTGTTTCATTCCAATCCTGCATAGTCTATTCAATTCAATTCCTCCGTAACAAATATACCAAAAAAAATCTTCTTTTCATCCTTCAAAAAAATTCTTCTTTTGAAATATACGTTCTCCCGTGCAATGCTAAAAATAGTAATATAACAAAAATTATTGGCTTTAGTATAACTTTTGGACATGTTGTGTTGTCTGTTTTTGACTCTATCTGAAGGTAATCACATTGTCATACGTTTCCGTGCAATGCACGGGTTTATAACTAGTATGTGATATATACACATGTGTAAATTGATTTATGGTAATAAAATAAATATAGTCAATATAAGATATTGATAGTATATTAGAAATATTTAATATAACATATTGAATATTAATGAGATAAATCAATCAAATATATTTTCCTTATTTTATTAGGAAAAAAGGTTTTCTTTCTCCCCAATCTACTAGGAAGCTAATCCCAATCAGATTGGGAATTGAAAGTGGCACCTAACACCTATATAAGATAGGGGTTGGCTAGCTCTTTTGCACATCAGAATTCCAAGAGCTAATAATTCTTGTGAAAAATAGAGCACTTCCTAGAGAGAGATTTTAGAGAGAAGTCGGTCTAGCAGCCGAGTTTTTCTGGTAGCAATCTATGATGGGCTTCCAGCGAGGTGCTCGTGTGGATTACTGGTAGAGGCCGGACGCTTGGGCAGCTTCGTGCAGAAACTGCAACCGTAGACAAAACGTCGATCCAATTGGATCAATCAAGGTATTCTTTTGTCTACTTCTTTTATGTTCGTTGCTTAAACGAAGTTGATCATGGGTAAAAGGAAATGAAAATTTTGAATTCCGCTGCGTTCCTGCGTAGATTTCCTAACAGTGGTATCAAAGCGAGCTTTGAGCCTAAGCAATAAGCATGTTAATTTGTGAAGTTAATTTTATCGTATAAATCACGTAATTAAAAGATGATAAATTTTTTATTCGCAAAACGATACATGAAAAGAAAAGGAAAAAAAAGGGGGGATCCGGTGGTGCTCGGCCGACTGGCGGTGGCACCACCATCGGCGGTCGGTCGGCGGCTGCGGCGGCAGGCAACATGCTTCCGGCATCGGTTGACTGGTCAAAAGTGGTGGATCCTTAAATTTTATTTTTTGTATTTTGTGATTCAATATGGTTCATAGTTGTGATTGGTAAATTCTCTTTTGTTTAGTTGTGTCATGTGGCTATCCAATGGTTCAAATGGTTTGGGCCATTGGGATGCCACATGGCATTAAAATAATAATGGCATTTCAAACTTTGTTTGGAAAAGGCATAGGCCCTTTCCAAATATTTGATTTGGAAAAAGGCCTAGGCCTAGGACTTTCAAAATTTTGATTTTGGAAAGTGGCCAGACATATTAACCAAAATATTGGCCTTTCCAAATTTTGTTTGGAATAGGCCTAGGCCCTTATCAAAATTTTGATTCTGGAAAGGGCCAAGGGAGATGCATTTTGGTTTAGAAAACCAAAGGCATCCCTTTTGATTAGGAATCAAAAGGAAAGAAACAAAAGAGACTTAATTTTAATCTTGATTTATTTTAGAATAGTTCTAATTAATTAAAATTGAAATTATGATCGTTTAAAATTAATCGTTAATTTTATTTCGATTAAAATCATTTAATTAATTAAAATAATTATTTAATTTATTGGATAAAATTATTTAATAGATTAAACGTTAATTGATTAATTAAGACGGAAGTAGTTAAATTTTAATTTTATATTTTTCATAAGATGTTATTGTATGGATTAGATATTGTGTTGATATAATATAATTATATGGACGCCGATTGATTATGGACTCGACCGATAGGATAGATGTGAATGATTTAATTTTTCTGTTGGTTTAAAAATTGTCCTAGGCCGTTATGAAGAACGTGACCTTGTTTATTTTTCGCATTTATCCCATTCGTTAGCCCCGCAAAGCGGCGGGTGTATTTATTTTATTGGATAGAATTAAATGTAACAAGAATGGAGCGTAAGATGGAGACCAAAGAAAGAAGAATAAAGATCTCATTGGAGATGGCGATTAAAGATCCTATTGGCGGTTGCAGTAGCTACCCCTTAGTTTGTGACCAGCGGTTTCGCTGGCTTGTATTCGAAACCGCTTCCAAGGAAAAGTCCATGATCATACCGGTTACTTTACGCATTTCTTTATTTTGTGCTTGTGTTTATTTTATATGATACGATAGATGCATGACTAGGCACGATAGATAAAAGTGTAGGATGTGTGTCTATAGAGATAGACATATTTTAGATGAGACCATAATTAAAATTAATTAAGTGAATTAATTTACATAAATACTTCCACCTCAAATGAATCAAGTTGAAATTGCCTCCCCATATTATAATGACGGTGAAGAGCCCTTGTTCGGATCCAACTCATCACCAAAGCACGGGTTGACCTACCCTGTATATCGTCATTATTGAGATATGATCGTATGAGATCTCATGAATATTAGCGGGGTCGTTTGGGTTTTAGAGGCAAGGGTTTGACTACTTCATAAGATGAAAATTGTCAAAAAGTTGACTAGTCAAACAACAAGAGTCGTATAAGATACGATTGACAAAGAGTTGTCTACTTATAAGACAATTTTCGGCCCACCAGCCAAAGCGGGGGTCCCGAGAGGTTAGTGGGACCTTGTCCACTAAAGAAATTAATAATTCTTGAAAGTCAATTGGAAGTAGTTGACCAGTGGGAGCAAAATTATAAACCAAAAGACCATTTTTGATTTTACGTGTATAAACAACACTCTTTGATTTTCATTTTTTATGTTGTAGTTTTAGCAAACTTTATATTTATGTTTTATTCTCATTTAGTAAAACCAAATTATGATTGTTACCTTTTGAGAAACGTTTTCAAGTATGGTTAAGTAATTTTATTCCTTTTAAAGTAAGCAATGACACGAGCAATCCCGTTATAGTTGTTAGAGACAATGAGACTCACTACAAGAAAACTATGATTCAATGACGAAAACTTAATAACTGGATGTAAAACTGTCATTAAATGGTACTTATAATGACGGGACACAAATTAATTTGTTGATGAACGACGGAATTTCAATTCCCGTCATTGATAATCTTATTTCCCGTAATTACAAATACAATAAAAAAACCCTCTCATTATTTGTATAAATTTTTTCATAATACATTTTTTTTAATTTACAATTTTTTAACAAAATAATAAACACATTAATAAAAACCCAAAACCAACCACCCTTCTCGTTCGGTCATTCTATGTATGTCACTAATATGGTCTATACTCTATAGTCTAAGTGTTTTTGCAGGTACTCAATTTAATAATTTAAATGCAAACATTTAAAAGTTTTGTGATGACATTTTTAATATGTTATATAGTTATGTGTGATGACATTTTTAATGTAACACACATGATATATTATGTTACATATTAAAATTTAACACCTAAATTAGGCTGTATGGAATTTGATTTATAAATATATTGGACTGTTACATACTTTCGGCCGTTTTATTTCCTTTATACTAATAAACCTATTTCTCAAAACCCTTACCCGAATTCTCCTTCTATCCAGCCGTCCCCTCTATCTTTGAGAAACCCTCTCCTAATTGAATCTTGAATGCTCCAAATCTTCTCAGAGTTCTCTGTGTGCTGAAACGCTTCTGATTCTTTCCTAATCAAATCTCTAATTCGTTTTTCAGTCCTCGCTAAATCAATTTCTCGAATTGATTTTCCGAATCAACTCGCAAATCGAATGTTTTCGAGTTGTATAGCAACACGAATCCTCAATTCGTGAAGGCCTCGTATCTATTCAACCTTTATGTGTTGATTTTGTTTCGAAATCTTTTTGCAACCTAATCGTTTGATTCCGGAAGGCAAGTTTGAAGCTTTTATGATGGAGATACTGAACCGTTAGAGCTTCTGGATGTCTATCTTAAGCATGTGCACAAAATCAAACCTTTATACTCGAATCGCTGAATATCATGGAAGTAAAAGTCTTAGCCTCCTTGTGATATCATTTTCAATTATTATTCTGATTTATAATTGACTCTGCCTGATTTTCTTGCTCATTTACCCCATTGAAGGTTGAGCATGAAAGATGTGTTTGTGCAAAGTTGTGGGGTTTGTGATTCAAGAAAGTTTACAGTCAGTGGCATACCGGAACTGTAAGCTTGACCTTGAATCGATTTGTAGGACTGTGCTTGAATCAAGTTGGAGGTGATACAAGTTCTAGCACTCTGTGACATACAGAGGTGCTAAACAGTGGCTTGTGGACTCTCCTGCTTATCAGTAAGTGTGCTACCTCGGTTTTTACATCTTTTCTAAATTGTGTATTTCTGAAAGTGTTGTTTGTCTATGTGTGTTTGAGTCCCTGTGGAATTCAGTTTTGTTCTAGGTATGTTAGTACTAAGATTGATTGATTGATTGAATCTATTGAACAAGTCCACCTACTGAGGACAAAAAGGCTTTCGTTCAAGCTGATTTGGTGATAGTCAATCTTGTGTGAATCTAGCCCTTAGTAACAAGTCCTGAATTGCTACAGTTTGGTTGTTATTGTTATCATATTACCCCTTCGGATATTTGGTCCTGACTTGTGTCTATGACTGAATATCATTGTGTGGTCAAGTTACATTGACTGCACTTGCGTTGAATCAATGAATTAATTTACTGATTTTGACCGTGTGTGATTTGTGTTTAAATTGCCATTCCCCTTCTGCTGAATCATTGGGTAAGTAGTACTGTATTGCTGAAAACCTGCTGCATATTTGTATTGAACACTAGCTGATTGTCTGGCATAAATCTACTGTGTATATTGTACCTTAAAATCTGCTGAACCTACCTGCCTTTTCTATAGTGCATTGTGTGTCTGCCTTGCTCCTTTGAGCTGCTGCATTTTGGCTGAATTCTTGTGCATTTGAGCCTGCTATATCACTATATCTGCTGCACTTTACTTGTTTTGTGATCTGCTTAAGAGCTTAAGCTTGCTGACCTGCTGCTGAATATTTTGCTCCATCTGAAAGCATCTAATCTGTGGATTCCATTTGCAATCTGCTGTTGTGCATTCCTGCTGAAACAAGTAAAATAGCCAAATAGAGATCATGTGAATTTAGCTCTGTCTATCAGCTGAATAACTGTATCCAGCATTGATTTTCAGGCTTGATAATCTAGTCTCCATAGACCTGATTATCTCTCTTGAAACTCCGCTGAAAGTTCAGCTCTGTGGCTATTGATTTGCTGTAATCTACTTCTGTGTTTTACACTGATTCTGTTGTAAAAATTTATATTTGATTTAGTGTGTATTCTGAACTGAAAATTGATTATCCCTGTATCTTGACATATGCAAGTCCTTTAATTGTACAAATATATTTTGTATGATATGTTATTGATCTCTAAACACTTTTTGCTGCTTGTCCTTGAAAAGTATTGTAACCCTGATTTGCTTTGACCTACATAAGAACTTTATTTATTTGTTTGCACATCAATTTAACTTACTTCAAACCTGTTTAAAGTGGTTGAACTTTTTGGCAACCTTTTTAAGTCGCCACTATTGATCATCCAGCTAGATGATCTATCTTAATTGAAGTTGAATCAGCCTGCGTTTGTATTACCAATTCTTTATAAAAAAAATTTAGTTGGTTTTCCAATAAGTCAATTTTATAAACCTGCTCAACGTGGTTGTTTAATCTTATCATATTTGATCACTAAGGTTTTTATAATACTTACTTTACTAGTACTTTTGTTCATTCGAAAAGAGTTTTAAAAATTAGGAAAAGGTCATAGAGGACGGGTTTACATCTTATTGGTGTAAAAAGGACAAAAAAATAATACACTGGTTGTAAAGGACAAAAAATAATATATATCCAAAAATACCCTTTATTATCCCAAAATACGCATCATTCCTCCATTATCCCAAAATCTAGAAACCCTAGCCTTCATCCTCTTCTCTGCAAATCCTTCCGCTTCTCTCAATCGTTTTACTCCAATGTTACGCTCTGCATCCACTTAGCCGCATAAATCCAAATTACCCTCTCGAGCATCGTTTATCATCATTCGCGCGCTAGAATTAGAAAGATTCTTTCAATTTCGTGGAGTTTCTAGATTTAATTTTCTGAATAATCGAGATCGAGTGAAGGAGAAAAGATGACAGTGAGTGAAGGAAATTGAAGGACGTGTGACTGGATCTCATCAAGAAGAAGATGGGACGATTTTGCAAAAGAACGAGATTGGGAACGTTTCCACAGCCCTTGAAATCTTCTATTAGCTCTGGTAATTTTGCTTATTTTTTTAACTACGTTCGTTCATTCTAGATCGATCATTCTCATGCTCTCTATCTGTGGTTTGCTATTTCTTTTATTTGAGTTGAGGTAGAAAGCTTAACCTGTAATCATAAGGCAAACCTAAATCGAATCTGAATTTGTCAATCACACAAAAAGGGAGTCTTTTAGCACCTGTGAGCATTAACAGCTTTTAATTTATGCTATGGATCTTTTAATTTATGGTTTGCTCAGGCGTGTAGTTCCAAGTTGCATTAACATCAATGAGATCTAATTAATTGCCGGAAATGAAGAATTTCAACGGCAAAGGTTTTATAAAACATGAGACCAAATTCGTTAAATCGATTTCGAGTCGATTGGAAATTAGGGTTCTCAAGGCGTCATATATGAAAATTAGTCAGAGGAACATCAATATTTCGCTGGGTGTTACGCTTTACGAATTATGACCCATGTTACGCTTTCTTTGGTTTAACATATGGCCAAACCCATGTCAGAATCACAAAATTTAGGGAAATTGCTTAAAATTCTGTCGATTTTGAATCGAATTGGGTGTTTGTTGAAATCTGATGTGTGAGTGAAATTGAGTGCATTTGATGTTGGGAGTGACTGCATTTGATGTTGAGAGATGATGGCATGTTTCTTTGATGAGCTTGATGATAGTGTAATGATGTTACTTCATTGATGTTACTACATGTTAGGTGATATTGCTGTATTTTTGTTCCTTCAACTGTAGAAACCGTTGTTTCAGCTGCAGACTAAGGATTACTTATGCTTGATGGGGAATACTTGAAGACAAAAAAAGTCTTGGTGAGACAGATTACATCCTGTTTCATGGTAAACAGAATAAACTGTGAATTTGGGCCGTTACTACATAATGAGTGTTACTACCCGTTAGGTGTTACTGCATTTGGTTTTTACTACATTGATGTTGCTACATATCAGGTGTTATTGGGTTGATGTTGTTACTGCATAATTTGGGTGTAACTGAACTTGATGTTCTTATTTTTTGATTGCAGTGAGTCAAGGCTATGAGCTGAGAAAGGCAAGAAGAACTGGGGATTTGATCTCCCTGATTCTCCGGTGACAATTTAGTGCCTAAAGATGCCTACTTTCAGTCCAAATACATTCAACACGTGGAAGCTCAGAGACTTGACGATTTAGAGTTCAGTTTGAGCAAGACTTTAGACTTGACAATTTAGAGTTCTATTATAAAGTAAAGACAATTGATGTTATTTTTCTAAGAAATGAAACAGGCTTTTATGGACCATTATTCATGAATAATTTGCTTTAGGTATGTTATTCAAGTATTCTATAATAAAGTAAAAACATGTTTTTCTTTCATCTTCATTTGATGTATATGTAGTAACACTATCATTCAAACACCGATCAATATTATTGACATATAATAATAGTCATGTAGTAACATCAACATCATGTAGTAACACCTATTGTAACACATGCCTTTTCATCATGTACTAAAACTATCCGACGTAGTAACACCACTATGCAAACACCCTTAAACATAATAACACATAATGTAGTAACACGTAGTAAAATGCAAAAACCCTGCATTTCCTTACCCGACTTTAATGTGAAAATTAAAAAAAAATTATTATCATTAAGGGTATTTTTGTACATCTCTTATTTTTTTGTCCTTCTCAACCACTGTTTTTGTTTTTTGTCCTATTTCATCATTTACCATCTTATATTGTCCTTTAGACCCACCGCCCCTTTAAAAATCACCCACACTCTATTCAACCCCCCCTTTCTAGAGTGTCTTTGCGCTTATTATCGATCCAACACTTGCAAAAAGTGTTGTTGTTTAACTGCTTGGGACAATTGGAAAGTTATAATGTCTTGTTATCGCGATTGGAGGACATCTAGTGGTCCATCTTTTGGTTGGTTCGGTACCATTCCTAGAAAGATTATCAAGACGTCTTCGTAGGAGGTCCCTGGTGTATAACAGGAATTACTTGATGGTTTCAAAGTGAGGACCATTTTTTCGACCTTCGATTTAATGCATAACATCAACCATGGTTTGGTTTTACCTACCTCAAATACTTATATATTGAAAAAGTGTTGCTTAGTCTTTGTATCTTGTTAGAAATGGCCATCAAAAGTGGGTGACGGAACTAAAATTCATTCTAGGTTAAGTTTCCATGGGTATGTGTGGTGATAAACCTTTAAAAGTCACTCATAGCATGTATCAAGATGTATGGGATTCGACAAAAATTTGAGTATGAAGGCTTGCAATTGATTAGTTTCATGTGCGTGTGTTATGGGCATCGAGTTAAAGCATGTACGGCCCTTTTATAATATTTCCTAAGGATGCAGAACAAAGAATCTAGTGTTGAGCCAAGTGGAGATACCACATGTGCATTTGTCAGTATTGAGTTAGAGCGTGAAAAGCTTTCCCTGGAACTAGAGGAAGCAAGAAAATTGCAAGCAAAACCTAGAGGGCCCAACAATGGTGAATGGTGAAGACAACAAGATAAAGAACACAAAATCTACGGTGAGTTTCTTGTTGAAAGATAATGTCAAAAGTTAACTTATTTCCTAAATTATGATGCATCTAATATGATCTAGTCTCTATTCTTGATAATGTTTACTAAAAGGAACTTGGGCCTCTTTATTCTGTCTGGATCTTGATTTTGGGAACCTAGATCTTCAAGGTTCTTCTCCTCTCTCTCCTGTGGTACATTTTTATCTTATATGAACGTTATGTGTTCTGGAGAACTTGTTGTGACATCAACTGATTAAAATTCTTGATTCTTTGTGTGGGAAACAGACCTATGATTTAATAGTTATTTCCATGTTTGTGTTACTTTCCCCCGGTTTCTTTTCTTTTATTAATCAAGACATGTATTGAACAAACTATATTGTCATTTTATTTAGAGATGTGATGCCTCAATTACACATCCAAGATGTAATTTGTTTTGCATCTCTATTTCTTTCAAATAGCAACTATTCATCTTTAGAAGGATAAGATTCACACTAGAAAATCTAGCTAATCAGCACGATGTCCTTATGAATGGTATTGAAGGACTGTTTCTCCCTGCATAATGTAAGGTTCATTTCTCTTACTTTTTTGTTAGACTTATGACTCTTGATGTTGTATGGTGTTTATCAAAGCTGATAAAGGTTTGAGACGTCTTAAATCTATCCTTAGAAGTTTGTTATGTAGTATGTTGGTTGTTTATCACGTATACTAACATACATATCTCATATTTGTCAACAAAATATATAGATATTTTGAATTTTAAGTTCCATTCCATTCACTATTCTCAAATGCATCGACCTTCAAATATACTACAAAAGTTAAGAACATTCAATATTTTCTTTGACTATACCTGTCAATCTGAAATTTGAAATGGTCTACTTAAAAATTTAATTAGAGACAATTTCATGATATTGATGTTACTTGTGTTCTTGATTGGAGTTGTTTTGAGATTTTGAGCAAATGGGATATGATAGCCGCAGCAGTGAAGAATTATTTCAACTGGATGTTTGGCTTTAAACAATATCTATTGTCTATTTTTTATAGTATGTCTATTGTCTTTTAATGATATGTCTTGTGTAGGTTTTGTCTTATGACATTACAAATGTCAAGGCCCTCTACTGGCGCGATCAAGCATATAAATCTTTGGGACAATTAGAAGCGAGTTCACTACTTCTATTCTTATGCCTTGTTGATTTTTGTATTTGTTGTGAAATGTAATGTTTTTTTTATAACATTTTTATGTACTATGCTACCTTTTTCTTTCATTACAGAATGTTGTTTTTGAATTGACCAAAGGTCATGAAATTTTTTGCTTCAAAAAGAGGTAATAGCGTTGAAGAGAGCTGCTCATGAAACGTATCAAAGCCTTAAATACATCTATGATGCACTCGTGGTTGTTTTATTTTCATGTTCTTTTGCAATATTAACATAATACATATTTTCATTGTGAGTTAGAATTATGTTTTGTATTAGATAATCTTACAAAGGCAATGGAGGTTCAAGCTATGAATATGAGAGGTGAAGTTTCAAGGATGAAGAAGGAGGTTATGTGTGTGGTGAAAGAACGAGAAAGAAAATAAAAGTTTGGGTACTCAAAAGGTCTGGTTACTATCTTTTAATCGCTTCCCAGAACATACAACTCTTTTTTATAGACAAATTATTTCCTTGTTCTGTTCTTTTGGATTGGTGATAGTGCCCTTCATGCACCAAGTAAAGCTGTAGTTAGTATTTGATAATGAACATTTGAATCTGGCAATGAAGGTTTCATGTAATTTTGGCTTGTGATTCTTTTTCGCAGTGTTCCTATTCTAATTTTTTGGTTCATTTTAGTCTAAAATAAGGGGACGTGTCCTCATTAAACCATTGTATAATGAGGGGAAATGACCCTATAATGAAGGTATATGTCATCATTAAATCACAAATTAATGATGAGAAAATAACCTATTAATGAGGGTATGTGTCATCATTAAATCACAATTTAATGATGGGAAAATGACTTTTTAATAAGGACATGTGTTGTGATTAAATTGTTAGTTAATGAGGGGAAATGAGCCTATAATGAGTGGATGAATCGTGATTAAAAAAAAGGTTTAATGATGGGAATATACCGTCATTGAACGTGTTATACAATTAATGATGGGAAAACGATTCCCGTCATTATTACCATTAACGGCAGAGGCGGCAATGAATGGGAATTTCCGTCATTGAAAACCTTTAATGACAGGAATCGAACATTTAATGACGGGAATTCCGCTCATTAAAAGCCGATTTTCTTGTAGTGACTACCTATTTGATGGAGTACTCAAAGACTTTAACTATTAATGAAAGCGGAGGCTCATGATATGATTAAATCATTTGAAATAAGATTCAACGAATTAGTCATATATCAGATACGATCCAAGATGATCATTCTGTCATACGATGACAATTAATTCAAACGTTGGATAAGAATTACCACATCTAATTTTGGAAAGGTTGTTTTCAAAATTGTATGATTTAAGTATCAACTTAATTCTATAATTGCTTAAAGGTTAATTAAATAGTCAATATTTTGAATACGATTCAAAAGGTTAAATAAACTATTTAATAAACTTTAGATTTTCTTTACGAAAGGAAATTAAAGACATAGCTCTTGTGATTTTCTTAAGTCTTATGAAGACTACACTAAGAAATATTTACAAGTGCTTAAAGGATTGAAGGAAAATTAGGGCATGTGCTTAAATAGAGAGCTTATCGAAGTCTCTATTATAGGCTAGTGTGATTAAATTAGAAAGATAAAATGCATATATGAAAGGTGAAGCAAACGTTGTGACACTTACCATATTCTGAGTCTAGTAAACTGATAAGGGAACTAAATAAATGTTATTGTGTTCCGGTTCTTATGAAGAACACAAGTTAAGTTATTTATTAGGATTTAGCAGACATATTCAATTGTAAGGAATAAATGTTATTCCGATAAAGTTGAAAGGTCACTGAATCTAACATACTAGATTAATGTCACAATATAGTTGATATGTGTGATGGAATCTCAACTAAACATTTGTATGGCTCTTATCTTTGATATTTGTAGTTGTTCTAGATGTCGACTCTCTGAAAGAGAAACGTATAATCAAATGTCATTTACATGATGTTTGAACCATGTGATTATGAATCATGTGGTGATACGTATCTTATCTAAAGATGACTAAAATACCCTTTTATGAAAAGGTTATAAAATCTAGAAAAATTGTCTAAAGCCTAAACATACCGATGCCACAAATAATTGTTTGTTAATCTCTATGACTATTTTTAGAAATAGTTAAATGTACTTATTGAAGTACAACAATTCGGAAAGCCCGAAAAGTTCAAGCTAGTACGAATATGAGATTGATGAGCTACTTAGGAATTAATCTTCAATTGGATTGAAGTAATTAATACATGTAGGGTGTTTCAGAAGACGTCTGAAATAGAATAAGATTCTCCCTTGAAGGATACCATCTTTGGGATACGCAATTAGATCGTGTTCCCAAAATGGAAACAACACTTTATATGATAAATGTGTGACACAAGCCATGCGAAGTATCTCTTACCCGTTTCGGGATAGTGTCCTTATACTTAACCAAGTTCCAAAGAATAAAGGTTGAATAAATTCCATATAAGATATGGAAGAGGATAATGTCGAATCTATCTTAATCGATGATTTGAAGTTGTCATAAGCAAAGTCAAAAGGCTTGGAGCCTAGTACGACATATGCAACTTTGTGAAATATCAAAGCAATTACGCTAGTTATTATTTACTTATCCACGGAGCAAAAATGTTTGTCTCCAAACATGCTGTCTTCTAGAGGAAGTGTTTCTTCCAAAAGAAACAGTGGGAGTGAATTAGATCTCAAAAGAGTTTGAAAACCACAAAGATATATTCAACCATTGGAATGTGAGCGGGCGCCACAAAGTGATTTGGTGTAGAACACTGCTCAGTGCAAACAAAAGTTTTGTAAGTCATGGATAACCTTAAAGCCTGAAAGGGCGACTGGTATGTTCATCTTGAAGAATGAATATCTCACGGCTTATGAAGGGATGTTTGAAAGGCAAGATTGAGAGATATGACCAGAAGCCATAATATCCGAATTAGATTCCAATAGTGACAACCAGGTTATGAACCTAGTCTGTCATTCCTAGAGGGAATGTCCCTGTAAGGCTGAGCCCAGTTCTATGCAGACTATGCTTGTTGTAACTTTGTATCTTGGCTATATGATAGTGTTGAAGACGTTGGTCAAATAGCTCAATGTTCATAGACGATAACATGATATGTGAGCCCATAAGATCCATTTATGGACTCAAACAAGTTTCTCTAGATGATTTCTTTGTTTGATAATCAAAGGAGTTTGATTTAGTCAAAACAAGGATATGCCTAATGTGCAAGATGTATAGTAGGAGTGTGTTACGATTGTTGAGTAAGACATTGGATATCTCTCTCGAGAATTATCACCCCATGTCACAGTCAATTAATGTTTGGTAGTTCAAGGTCTTTATGAAAGCACTTGAATTAGCAGTTCTTATTTTAGAAATGAGAATCTATAGTGATAGATTTAACTGCTGTTAGATTATAGTTTACCTATATAGATGTGATGCTGAAAGACTTTAGCATAGATCACGATAGGAGACACTGCTAGCCCATGTTCTCAAGATCTATCTATGTTTGGATGTTAGTCCTAAAGATAAGGTGAAAGATGATGCTTATGAAAGGTTTCCTTTGCTACTGTGATAGGAACCATCATAAAGGTAATGGCGGATGTTCATAGTCCATGAAGAGTGATGAGCAAGTATGAAAGTAAATCTAGTGAATGTCAAGAATATCCTTATACAAGTTAAGGAAGAGTTCCTAGTTTATTGAAACTTGGAAATAAATAAATGTAGATATACAGACGTGTATTCTCAGTCTTACGAAGGCGAGTGAGAGCTACAGTATGGGTTTGCACTCACTTTGATTAAGTGATACAGTGAGCTGGAAATGTTCTAGGCTATGGGTCACTGTAAATTCTACAACTTAGCCAAAGCACAGTAGTGCCCTTAGAGGCACATCGGGAGCAGTACATGGATCTAGGAGGTTCATTCCTGAACCTTGTATGGTTCTTCCACCTTTTCTATATAGTTGATATAGTAAGTGAATTCATTGCTTGAAGCAAGGACCAGGGTCTCGTCAGTGATTCGTGTGTGTGTTGAGGTGGTTCCTTTGACTTGGTCATTTGGAGCATGATATGAAGATAGACTGAGTCCTCACGGATAGCGATCCGTTCACGGCTAGGGCTGGTTGCGAGTATTGCATGAGATTCTTGTATTTCAACTTGGTCTTGTGTGTGCAAGTGATTGGTTTTAGGCCAATTGGGAGATTGTTGAAATACTGTCCTAAACCCAATCGGGTTGGACCGGATCCGACCGGGTCGGATCATTTCTACTATTTCTTTATGTTTATAAGTATATTAAATGGCTTTTCTGTTCGTATATATATATGTTCTTTTGAAGAACCAATTATGAATTGATATATGATAACGTCCTTAGTATTAAACTGTGATAGAGAAACCATGATAGATGATTATGATTGATGAGATCTATAATCACTTTAATAATTTTGATACTTAAATTTCTTTAGGTTGATGTACTATTAAACAGGGCATTGATTGTACGAACAGGCTAGTACATATTAGATGTAATCTGTCTTTAAGGACATGGATAGATCTCATCTATCGAAATGTAGAGACACTTGGACTGTACATGGACGTGTATTAGAGAATGCATATGTTAGACTGACCCACTTACACGGTTAAGTGTCACAGTAAGTGGAGGTTGTGTAATTATCTTTAGGACCGGAGTCTACATGGCATCACGGTGTGGATTGTCATGCTTTGACACTATTGAGGTTTCCCCTAGCCACATGGTGATCATGCGGTAGTGATTGGGTGTGATACTAAAGCATGTGGAGTATACCTGTTTGGTCGTCAAGGAATCGTGTACCCTATCAGTAGGGGTGAATATCCGAAAGGGCCTTTTTATAAGGAATGTATTACTCTCGTGAATATTTGCAAAGTGGAAGTAAATGAGTTACTTAGAGAGAGCTTGATATCCAGATTATAAGATACGGTCGTTAATGCTTGACACTCGACGTACGACCGTATTACTACAACGATAGGATTGTAAGTTACACGGTAACTGTTTCACATGAAAGGTAGTAGTCATTGCATTTGACTCTTCCGATGATTGGGGGTCACGGTGTGTTGCTAGACGCTATCCCATGATCGTTAGGCATAAAGGGCATTTTCGTAAATTGCACTTTGTGCCTACGGCCAACATATTCAGAAGCCTATCGGGTCACATACATATGAACATCTAGCCGGATTAAAATATGGTTATAGATGATAACCAAATAAGGAAAGTTTATCTCGAGACTATAAATGTTATAGTGGTAAATTAATATGGTGGTATTTATTTATTATGAATAAATAAAAAACAAGATATTAATTATATTAATTAAAGAATATTCCGGAAGCCAATTAATGGCTAAAGGGGGCGCAGTTTGTGTGTGTATAAGATACACTTGGATTGTGCAATTTAATTAATAGTATTACCAAATATTAATATAAGATATTAATATATATATCAATATATAATATATAGAGGAAGGGATTTAACCCAAATAACCGATTGACCCGCTCCATCATCTTAAAAAAAACGTATGAAAGGAAAATTAAATAACTCATATGTGCTAAAAGAACCACTCAAAATAATATTAAAAAAAAACCCCCGCATGTATATTGTATAACTCATATGTGCAGGAAGGGATTTAACCCAAATACCCGATTGACCCGCTCCATCATCTTAAAAAAACCTATGAAAGGAAAATTAAATAACTCACATGTGCTAAAAAAACCACTAAAAAAAAACCACGCATGTATATTGTATAACTCACATGTGCTAAAAAATAACTCACGTGTTTCAAACCTCAATGAAAATTTTCCGAAAATCCTGTCCCAAATCTTTCAATCAGTTTCATTGTATTGCAATTTCAACTTTTTTTTTCAATTATACATTTGGCCTGAACTCAGACTATTTTATATTTCATTCTTAGGGATTTTGGAGCCGTCCGTTCAGGTTCTTTATGAATTATTGATGCATTGCAGGAAGATCAAGATTGAGAAATTTGTTACCAAAAATGTATATTGTATAACTCACATGTGCTAAAAAATAACTCACGTGTTTTAAACCTCAATGAAAATTTTCCGAAAATCCTGTCCGAAATCTTTCAATTGGTTCATTGTATTGGAATTTCAACTTTTTTTTCCAATTATACATTTGGCCTCAACTCAGACTCTTTTATATTCATTCTTAGGGATTTTGAAGCCGTTCGTTCAGGTTTTTTTCTTTTTTTTTTTAAATTATGAATTATTGATGCAGTGATTGCAGGAAGATCGAGATTGAGAGTGGATTTTCTCCGATATTTGCTTCAATATGCCTCTAAACCAAACGAAAAGAGCCACGCGGGATAGCTAGCAGGAATTCAGCGACAACGATAGCACATTCACCGCATCCAGAAGAATGCAGAAGAGTAAGAGTTTTTGAGTAATCGTCTACTGCAATTATAGAAATCAAGCAATCTGAGTAATATTCACTGAATCTGTATTTTTTTGTTTTTGTTTCTCTTACATATGTATTGAATAGATTGAACGATTTTGTAGTAAACAACATGGTATTATTCTTCAAAAGGTTTGTGTGAAGTACAGATCTTTTTTTCCTTAAGGAATTATGCACATATATTTGTTCGGTATTGTGACTTTGATGTCAATGTTGGTGAAATAAAAAAAATGAACAATGTTATTTGTAGAGAGAAAATGAGTCCTGCAGATGAAAAAACAACATGTTGCAATTAAAATTGTCAGAAGCACCAAAACTGTGTCGGTTGTATTTGTGATGCAGGGACCGTTTCTGGAAGGTGATGTGAGCAGATACGGATGGGGAAGCCGAAGACGGTGTGATTAAGTTGGCACAATTTTTTCTGACCTACGGGGAACAATGACATAATTTCCGGGTAAAATTGCTTTATTTTTCATTTTTTTTCTCCATATTTTTAAAGTTTTTTGTTTTGTTTTTGTGAAGTAGGTTTCAACTTGCAATCCGAGTTTTGCAGTTGATGAATGACTAAGTGTTAGAGATTGTGATGGACGAGGTGAAGGTGTTGTATATAGGTATATGGTGGATGGAACAATGACGATTTGAAACAATGATGGTTCTAATCTATCAAGTCTTCCCCTTTGTAAGACCTCTTTCACTCTTCCAATATTATACAGCTTTCTCTGATTTTTTTCTTTTTTCTTTTTGGGGATTAATATTTCTCAACATTCAAGTGTTTGATCCTTAATAGTTTTTCAATGATGAATCTAACGGTGGAGGGATACATTGTCAAATTCTAATGTAGGGAACACTTGATTCTGTAATTGTTCTTTACAGACACCATTAGAAATATTATATAATAGTGTATAATATTGTTGCTAATACAATGCCATGGATAAGAATACTAATTGAGATGTGAATAAGTGGTATTATCAATGAAGCATGAGAAACATTGTCCCGGTGATGACTTTTTGAAATCATCCCCGAAGTACTTGCGAGATGGTGCATCAGCTCTTCCTGCTTGAGTTGCCTATTGGAAATAATTGATAAATTCTCATATGTTGATAATTGTATTATGACCAGTTTAGTACCTTCCTTCTCTGATTGGGTCAAAGAAATATGGTATTATATTGTTTTATGTTATTAATCAAGTTGTTGAAGATGTAATTGCAATAATACAGATTAGGTTGTGCAAATGGAGTAATACCGGTAGGTAGTTTCATTATCCATTTTTGTTTGTGAATTTGATTTCTGTTTTACTTTGATCTCTTTTGTTGTATAATTTGAAGTCTAGGGCTTTGATCCCCGCAATCTTTTTTTTTTTTAATTTATAAAATGTAATGTGGATACTTGCCTTCCGAAAATTCTAAATTCTCTTGCTGCTGGCGGCATATTCAGGAAATTCTAAATTCTTTCTCCTTCCATGTGTGTATGCATATTTCAATACTAGGTTCGGAAGCAGTTGGCATTTTTCCACGGACCATCTTTTGCGATTTCTTATGGTTATCAACGTGGAGGCTGATCCTCTTCTTATTATTCCAAAACTCCAAGCTGCTGAGGAAGATTTTTCAGATGTTGGACAAGTCATTGCAAGATGAAAGATATCTCTTCTATTTTTTCTTCTGATAGCTTTAATTTTGTTATGTGAAGGTATGCTCTTGCCGATCTTCTTACTAGACATGATTCTTTTATTCCAGTTGGTTGTTTGGTAGAATGGGGAGTTGTTCCTCCATCAGACTTGATTGTGATAATGATTGCGCCTAATAATACATTTGTTTTTCCTAAAAAAATTAATATCAGTGTACGCGACATCCTTCTATAAGGCGAAAATTTTAAAAATCATTTATTTAATCATTGAACGTCTAGCTTGGGTGATGTATTTTGTTTTGTTTTGTTTTTATTGGAGATGCTACCTTAATTTTTAATATTCATAATTGACAGCTCTTGAAGAGTACTACGTCTCTGCCATTCGAAAACGTAGTGTGAAACCTGTTTGTCATTTTTCATCCATCTTTGCTAACACTTATTTTTGGTAGTATTTTTATTTCATAATGATATCACAATATATATAGTTCGTATTTCACATGTCATTTATATGTCAACTCTTAGCAATGTTATTTTCCTTATCTTTTATACAGATATATGAGTCCATATATGATATATTGGGTGAAAAATTAATTACCTGGACCAAACATATGACTAGATCATTAATTTGCAGCATGTGCTTTTGTGAATAAACACTACCGAATTCTTGAAAATTCTCTAGGATTTGTGCTTATATTTTACAAATATCCAGGTGCAATAGGTTCGGATGGTGGAACGGCTTATGTGACAAAGATGAATGAGAATGGAAGATAAAATATTTATAGTAGGTTCAAATTTTAATGATTGTGGATTCGAATATATATGAATTCACCAAATTGTAAATATCATTCCATACTCAGATACGGTGCTTTGACATTTACGGTGCCTTTTTCGCCATTTTTTGGTCGCAATATAAGCATGGTATTTTTAACTTACGAATTGTGCTGTATTCAATTTGTTTGTGGATTTTCATCGATGGTTTGTTCAGTAAAAATTTCTCCTCAATCTTGACGAGGCGATGCCCCAAATAATGTTTTTGTTGAGGTCAATGTTTTTGTGAAAAAGAAAATTTGTTAAGTGTTCATTGTATGACTATGTGTTGCAATGAATACTAATGGTTGTACTCCTTCCATCTAAATTTGTTTAGGACATTTTGGAACTCACAATATTTAGGGAGACATCAATTAATGAGTTGTCTGGTCATTTAAAAGTTGAAAAATGTACCTTTATCCTTTTATATGTAGCATTATTTTCACAATATTGAAGGAGATATCAATTAATGAGTTGGGGCAATTTAGGCAATTAAAACAAAAACTTGAACTCTATTTAGAGTTATGGGACTGATTTTGGGACATCCAAAAAAGGAATAAGTCCCAATTAAATTGGGACGGAGGGAGTAATATTTATTTGCCATGCTATAAATTTTCCCGTGCGATAGGCACTTCTTTATGTGAAGTCTTAAATAAGGGGTTTTATTTATTTATTTATATGTTTTCTTACTTTCATGTCATATGTTACTAGCATGGTACATGTGCATAATGCCCTGGACGACTGGACCTTTTTTTTAATATAATTTGCAGGAAATATATAACAAGCTCAAGAATGTTTTATATATTGGCAGCCCTTGACTCTGAGCCACTAGGTTACTTGATTAACATCTCCGTTCATTCCGTGGGACAGGGAAATGTGGGCCCTTTCGGTTAGGGTTTAACCATTTTTTTTATTTATTTATTTGGTTCACTGTCATTATATCTTTTTGACTACTCACAAGTCTAACTACATAGGTGCTATTTAAATTTGAGCGTCTTTGATAGTCACAAACAAGATAAAACACCTCAATTATTTCATTTTCGTGACATAATTTTTATTTATTTATTTATATTTATTGTATATTTATTCGCTATTTATACACGGCAAAACGATTTTCTATATGATTGCTTATTGAAATGGAATACATATTTATTTTATATCAAACCAGAGTACAATGCACGGGTTTATATATATATATATATATATATATATATATATATATATATAAATACTTTGGATTTTCTCTTATGATTGCTTTTATTGATTGCATTGGAATACATATTTATTTTATGATCATATATATATAGATGTATCAACATGCTATATATATATATATATATATATATATATATATATGCAATATATATATATATATATCAACATCGTATGTTGTATATTGGTTGTAGTATATATATATATATATATATATATATATATATATATATATATATATATATATATATATATATATATATCAAATATATGTACATTGGTTGTACACATTGTACAATTTCATTGGTTATATATATATATATATATATATATATATATATATATATATCATATATATATATATATATATTTCATATATATATATATATATATATATATATATATATATATATATATTTGTGATATATATATTTTATATATATATGTTATATATAAATTGATTTATGGTAATAAGATAAATATTGTCAATATAAGATATTGACAATATATTGGAAATATTTAATATAATATATTGAATATTAATGAGATAAATCAATCAAATATATTTTCCTTATTTTATTAGGAAAAGGTTTTTTTTCTCCCCAATCTACTAGGAAGCTAATCCCAATTAGATTGGAAATTGAAAGTGGCGCCCCAACACCTATATAAGAAAGGGGTTGGCTAGCCCTTCTGCACATCAGAATTCGAAGAGCTAATAGTTCTTGTGAAAAATAGAGAGCTTCCTAGAGAGAGATTTTAGAGAGATAAAAATTCGTTCTAGCAGCCGAGTTTTTCTGGTAGCAATCCATGATGGGATTCCGGTGAGGTGCTCGTGTGGTTCACCAGTAGAGGCCGAACGCTTGGGTGGCTTTGTGCAGAAACTACAACCGTAGACAAAGCGTCGATCCAATTGGATCAACCAAGGTATTCTTTTGTCTTCTTCTTTTATGCTTGTTGCTTAAACGAAGTCGATCTTTGGTAAAAGGAAATCAAAATTTTGAATTCCGCAGTGTTCCCGCATAGATTTCCTAACAGATACCTCATGTGGATGTTCGAGTAGGATCATATCGATGTAAAAGTGACTTCATAGTTTGGACTTTTCGGATTTTGATGTAATCCTTAGAATAGATTGGCTATCCAAGAATTATGTTCACTTGGATTGTAGAGAAAAGTGATTGACCTTTAAGGTACCCGGGAAATCATCTATGACTTATCAAGGTAATGTTTACAAGCCCAATAGAAGCAAAATCTGATAGTATCAGCTGTTAAGGCAATAAGAGCTTGTCAAAAGGGTTGTGAAGGCTACTTGTTGTACGCAATGTGTGTGGAAAAAGAGAAGCCTAAGTTCTAGGAAACCCCTATAGTAAAAGAGTACCCCTGAAGTGTTTCCAATAGAGTTACCGGGAAATATGCCGGATAGAAAAATAGAGTTCGAGATCAAGTTAGTACTCGGAGCGGCACCAGTTGCTAAGGCACCCTACAGAATGGCACCGGCTGAATTAAAAGAGTTGAAAGCTCAACTTAAGGATATGCTTGAAAGAAACATAATTCAGCCTAGTACCTCACCTTGGGGAGCCCCTGCTTTGTTTGGCAAGATGAAAGATGGTAGCATGAGAATGTGTTTAGACTACCGAGCTTTGAATAACCTCACCATCAAGAATAAGTATCCCTTGCCAAGGATTGGCGACCTGTTTAATCAGTTGCAAGGTAAGAGAGTGTTCTCTTAGATTGATCTTAGGTCGGGTTATCACCAGTTGAAGATCAAGGTAGCAGATATACCGAAAATGGCTTTTAGTACGATGTATGGACATTATGAGTTCCTAGTTATGCCCTTTGGACTCACTAATGCTCCATCTACATTTAGGGATTTAATGCAGTGTGTTTCATGCCATACTTGGACAAATTTGTGATAGTGTTCATAGATGACATCCTAGTTTACTTGAAGGATGAGAAAGAACATGAAGAACACCTAAGGATAGTGTTGAACACACTTAGGGAGAACCAGGTGTATGCTAAGTTCTCGAAGTGTGACTTTTGGTTGGATCAAGTCGGTTTCTTGGGTCAGGTCATTTCTGGAGATAGCATTCAAGTTGATCCGGTGAAGATCGAAGCAGTTGAGAAATGGTCTAATCCGACTGCAGTTTCAGAGGTGAGAAGCTTTCTCGGTTGGGCTGGCTACTATAGGAAGTCTGCACAAGACTTCTCAAAGATAGCTACCCATCTCACCTGACTCATGCAAAAGAATGTGAAGTTTGTATGGACTATTGGGTGTGAAGATGCTTTCCAGACGTTGAAGAAGAAGTTGACTACAAGCCCGGTTTTGGCAGTTCCGGAGATCTTTGATAATTACAATGTCTACATTGATGCTTCGGGACATGGTTTATGATGTGACTTGAAGCAAGGAGGAAAAGTAATCACTTATGCATCAAGACAGTTGAAAGTAAATGAAAAGAATAATCCAACACATGACATAGAGTTGGTAGTGGTAGTGTTTGCCTTAAAGATTTGGAGGCACTACTTTTATAGAGTTAAGGCTAGGATCTTTCTGCACCACAAGAGCTTAAATTATTTCCTCACTCAGGATAATCTGAATATGAGACAAAAGAGATGGTTAGAATTCGTAAAATATTATGACTTGGACATTCAATACCATCCGGGTAAAGCCAATGTGGTTGCAGATGTCTTAAGAAGAAAACACGTGCTTGCAGTTTCAAGTATTAAAGATGTGGCAGAACGGTTAGATGGGATGAAAATATGGGGTTTGATCATATTGAAGATCGGCGAGCTTATGCACCATTGTTAGCAAGGTCCGAGCTGATGAATGATATTCGGGAAAAGCAAGATGAAGATCCAGTTTTTGTTGATCTGAAGCGGGTTGCAAAAGAAAGCCTATAGTGGATCATTTGCGTGTGCCTAATGTCGGTGATTTACGATAAAGAGTTATGTAAGAGGCACATATGATTTCTTTTGTGGTTCATTCAAAAGCTACTAAAATGTACAGAGACTTGAAGAAAAAGTTTTGGTGGCCCTCGATGAAAGTTGGAATAGCTAAGTATATAGCAGAATGTGATACTTGCCGGAAATTTAAAGCCGAAGATAAAAGATCAGGAGGAATGCCTAAGCCATTGGATATCCTTGAATAGAAATGGGATAAGATCACGATGGATTTTATCACCGGTTTACTGAAGACGAAGAGTTGACATGATGCGATTTGGGTGATTGTGGATAGATTGATAAAATCAGCTCATTTCCTACCAACCAAGGGAGATATGTCTTTGAAGAAAATGACAACATTATACTTGGACAATATAGTGAAGTTGCACAGAGTACCTTTCTCGATTGTTTCGGATCCTGATAGTCGATTTTGTTAGGAAATCACTAGTTTAATCCAGCGGAATTTAAAATTTGATTTCCCTTTTCTAGATCGTTCTTCGTTTAATGCAATAAAAACATAAGTAGTTTGACGGTTATACCTTGATGATCTATAAGATCGTCGCTTTGACCGTCAACGGAGATTCAGTGCTCAAGCCGTCCTCGCACCCGGCCGCTATCGCTAATCCACACGAACCCCTTACCGGAATCCTCTTTGGATTGCTATCGGAAAAACTCCGGTTGCTAGACCGGCCCTTTTCCTCCCTCACAAACTCACTATGGATTGCTCCCTATTTTACAGAAGAACTATGAGCTCTTACAATTGTGATGTACAAAAGACCTTGACACCCACCTCTTATTTATAGTCAAAAGTGGCGCCCCATATGTGTGTAGGAGAAGAAAACCTTTTCCCAATAAAATAAAGAAAATCTTCTAGATTGATTTATCTCTTTAATGATAATTAATTTTGCCAATATCTTATATTGAATATAATTATCTAATTACCACAAATCTATTTTTCCAAAATCAATTAATATCTTATATTAATATTATGGTAATCTTATTAATTAAAGTGCACAATCCAAGTGTATCTCATACACGTAAAGGTGGCGCCCCATCAGTCAATTAATTGACTTCCGGAATATTCTTTAATTAATATAATTTATATATAATTAATATCTTGTATATTATTTATTCATAATAAATAAATACCACCATATTAATTTACCACTATAACCTTATAGTCTAGAGATAAACTTTCCTTATTTTGTTATCAACTATAACTGCATTTTAATCCGACTCAATGTTCATATGTGTGTGACCCGATAGGCTTCCGAATATGTTGGCCGTAGACACAAAATGCAATTTACTAAAATGTCCTTCATACCTAACGATCACGGGATAGCGTCTAGCAACACACCGTGACCCTCAATCATCGGAAGAGTCAAAAGCAATGACTATTACCTTTCATGTGAAGCAGTTACCATGTAACTTACAATCCTATCGCTGTAATAATATCCATACGATCGTAATAATATCCATACGATCGTATCTCGAGTGTCAATACATTAACGATCGTATCTTATAATCTGAATATCATGCTTTCTCGGGATAACACATTTACTCCCACTTTGCAAAGATTCTTGAGAGCTAGACACTCCTTATAAGAAGGCCATTTCGGATATTCGATCCCAATCATAGGATACGTAATTCCCGGAAGACCAATCATGTATACTCCGCATTTTTCAATATCATACCCAATCACTACCGCATGATCGTCCCGTGGTTAGGAGAAATCTCAATAGTGTCAAAGCATGACAATCCAGACCGTGATGCCATGAAGACTCCGGTCAAAAGGATATTTACACAACCGCCACATATTGTGACACTTAATGTAAGTAGGTCAGTCTAATGTACGCATTCTCTAATACACGTCCACATACAGTCCAAGTGTCCTCACACTTCGATAGATGAGATCTATCCCTATATTCTAAATGATAGATGACATCCAATACGTGCTAGTCTGATTATACTATCAATGTCCCATTTGATAATATGTAAGACTAGAGACATTTAAGTACCAATCTTGTTATAGTGACTAGAGATCTTATCAACCATAATCACTATCATGATTTCTCTATCACAGATTGACACTAGGGACGTTACTATATATATACAACAAATAACATGAAGATAAACAATATATAATAACATAAGTGCTTTTATTAATCATAATAAAGTTATTACATGAACTAAATAGACTGCAAATGACCCGACCCGGTTGGATCCGGTCCACCCGACTGGGTTTAGGACACCTTTCCAACAATCTCCCACTTGGCCTAAAGCCAATCACCCATATGCCTAAGCGTGAAAGTGAACATGATTCTCTTGCTTTGCTTGAGACAATGCCTTGGTTAACGGATCAGCTATGTTATCATCCGTGTGGACTTTCTCTATCTTTACATCTCATCTATCTACTATCTCTCTAATCAAGTGATAGCGCCGTAGCACATGTTTGGACTTCTGATGAGACCTTGGTTCCTTTGACTGAGATATCGCTCCATTATTACCACAGTACAGAGGTACTGGACCTTCAATGAAGGGAACCACACCAAGTTCAGTAATGAACTTTTTCATCCAAACTGCTTCATTTTCCACCTCCGAGGCGGCTATGTATTTGGCTTCAGTTGTAGAGTCTGCAGTAGTCTCCTGCTTGGAACTCTTCAAGCTCACTACTCCACCGTTAAGCGTGAAAACAAATCCAGACTGTGACTTAAAGTCATCCTTGTCAGTTTGGAAACTGGCATCTGTGTAACCTCGTAATACTAAATCATCGTTCCCGAAAACCAGGAACATATCCCTAGTACGTCTCATGTATTTAAGGATATTCTTGACAGCAATCCAGTGACAATCACATGGATTGGACTGGTACCTACTAGTCATACTAAAAGGGTACGAGACACCTGTCATTATACATAACATGGCATACATGATAGACCCAATTGCCGAAGCATAAGGGACTTTACTCATTTGTGTAAAAAAACCCTAAATTTGCACTTAAAATTTATAAGGTTTTACTCCCACTAGCCAACTATTCCCAATTGGTATTCAAGAATTCAAATAATTCTTTAGTGGATGGAATCCTATCTAGTTGACTTGATCCCCGACGTGGGCCGATCGACCGGGTCAAGTTCGAAGGTGGGTACTAATTACTGATCGAATCTTATTCGATTTCCATTGGTTGACTAGTCAACTCTTTGACAGTTCACATCTCAATGTGATAGCCACCTTTGTCTCTAAAATCAGACGGTCCTGACGTGGGCCAATCACCGCAAGATTCTTAGTCGAGTCGTAACCCAAATATTCATGAGTTCTCATAACGATCATATCTCGATAATGACGATATACCCGTGGTAGGTCAACTCCCGACGTGGGCCGATCAGTTGGATCTTAACAAGGGCTCTTCACCGTCATTATAATATTAGGAGACAATTTTGGACTCGATTTTTGGTGTGGGAATAATTTTAAATTAATTAATTCACTTAATTAATTTGTTTCAATTATGGTCTCGTCTACTATGTGCATTTTACTACCATATCATATAAAGTAAAACATACACAACATTCCGTGCACAAAATAACCGATATGATCATGGATTTTTCCTTGGTGCGGTTTCGAATACAAACTGACGAAACCGCAGGTCACAAACTAAGGGTATCTGCAACCGCCAATAGAATCTTTATTGCTGTACGCCAATGGGTTCTTTATCTCTCCTTGGTCTTCAACTTCTTGCTCCATTCTTGTTACATTATTATCTATCTAATAATTACACCCGCCGCTCACGGGAGGAAGCTAACGGGAATGCGATAAATGCAAAAAAGTAAACTAGGTCACGTTCTTCATAACGGCCTAGGACAATTTTTCAAAACCAACATAAAGAAAGCATTCACATCTATCCTATTGGTCGAGTCCATGATCAATTAGGGTCCATATAATCACATTATATCTACACATCTAATCCATACAATTTTATCTTATGAAAAGATTAAATTATAATTTTCAACTACTTATGCGTCTTTATTTTATCACATCAAATAATAAAATAACATTTAATTAATTATATGACTTAATCGAAAATTAAAATTAACATTTAATTTTAAATCGATTTTAATTTCAATTAAATTTGAACTTTTCAAAATAAAATTAAAATTATAAAGTCTCCTATTTATTTTCTTTCCAAAACTAAATTTGGCTTAGGCCTAGCCACTTTCCAAAATCAAAATTTTGGAAGTGGCCTAGGCCTAGGCCTTTTACAAATCAAATATTTGAAAAGGGCCTAGGCCTATTCCAAATCAAATATTTGGAAAGGCCAAATAATTTTGGTTTAGGCCTGGCCACTTTCCAAAATCAAATATTTGAAAAGGACATAGGCCTATTCCAAATCAAAATTTGGAAAGGCCAATATACCATATGGTTTCCCAATGGTCCAAACTATTTGAACCATTGGTTGGCCATATGACACAACTAAACAAATGAGATATCTATGCACAATAAATATCACAAAAGGAAAAGGGTCGATCTCCCATTGGAAGATGACAGCCGACGGACGGTAGCCATAAGGCCGCCGCCGCCGCAGAGGAGGGGGTCGCAGTCGGCCGAGCCCCCCATATACCATATATATATATATATATATATATATATATATATATATATATATATATATATATATATATATATATATAGTTTTAATGTCTCGTGATTTATAACTTGCATCTATTGATTAAATACTACGCAATTAAATTATGCTTATTGCTTAAGCTCGAAGTCTGTCTCTGATACCACTATTAGGAAATCACTAGTTTAACGCAGCGGAATTTAAAATTTGATTTTCCTTTTCTAGATAGTTCTTCGTTTAATGCAATAAACACATAAGTAGTTTGACGGTTATACATTGATGATCTATAAGATCGTCGCTTTGACCGTCAATGGAGAGTAGTTCAGTGCGCAAGCCGTCCACGCGTCCGGCCTCTATCGCTAATCCACACGAACCCCTTGCCGGAATCCTCCTTGGATTGCTATTGGAAAAACTCCGGTTGCTAGACCGGCCATTTTCCTCCCTCACAAACTCACTATGGATTGCTCTCTATTTTACACAAGAACTATGAGCTCTTGCAATTGTGATGTACAAAAGAGCTTGACACCCACCTCTTATTTATAGTCAAAAGTGGTGCCCCATATGTGTGTAGGAGAAGAAAACTTTTTCCCAATAAAATAAAGAAAATCTTATAGATTGATTTATCTCTTTAATGATAATTAATTTTGCCAATATCTTATATTGAATATAATTATCTTATTACCATAAATCTATTTTTCCAAAATCAATTAATATCTTATATTAATATTATGGTAATTTTATTAATTAAAGTGCACAATCCAAGTGTATCTCATTAACTTAAAGGTGGCGCCCCATCAGTCAATTAATTGACATCTGGAATATTTTTTAATTAATATAATTTATATATAATTAATATCTTGTATAATATTTATTCATAATAAATAAATACCACCATATTAATTTACCACTATAACCTTTATAGTCTAGAGATAAACTTTCCTTATTTGGTTATCAACTATAACCGCATTTTAATCCGACTCGATGTTTATATGTGTGTGACCCGGTAGGCTTCCGAATATGTTGGCCGTAGACACAAAGTGCAATTTACTAAAATGCCCTTCATACCTAACGATCACGGGATAGCGTCTAGCAACACACTGTGACCCCCAATCATCGGAAGAGTCAAAAGCAATGTCTACTACCTTTCATGTGAAGCAGTTACCGTGTAACTTACAATCCTATCGCTGTAATAATATCCATACGATCGTATCTCGAGTGTCAATACATTAACGATCATATCTTATAATCTGGATATCATGCTCTCTCGGGATAACACATTTACTCCCACTTTGAAAAGATTCACGAGAGCTAGACACTCTGATATGAATCTGAGTCCAAGTCCTTCTCATGATCCTCTCATATTTCGGGGCTGGGCCTAAAACTCAAGTGCAACACAAAAAGAGGCTCGAGGTTTTGGATAAATTAGCCCAATTGACAATGTGGATCCATTAAATCCATTATATTTGCTTCTGGGCTTCCTGAATAAATAGCCCAACATTAAGGCCTTTATTATGGTATTATATTATATATTTTATTATGCAATATTACTTAAATAAATGATAAAAACTTGGCTGAATTTGGAGAATTAAATGGCGCCACTTTTGCTAGCTTTGGAAGGTGAGAAGTAAAGTTTTGTGTATTCCAAGTACATTGAATCAAGATGGATGTCTTTTGGGGTGCCTATATTAAGTGCATTGAATTAGGAGCTTTACTTATCCAAAATTGATGATCCACAAATGCATTTCATAGTAGAAAACCTGATCTTCAACTTTCGTCAAGGGGTCATCTTCATTTGAATAAGTTATTATGGTCAAAATGGCCTAAACAGCTGTGGGACAGAAACTGGAGAATATAAAAAAGATACATTGAACCTGGGTGAAGCTCCTTGGATGCGCCAATATGCATTTAATTTAGGATAAACTTTTCATCTTATTATTATGAATTCATGTACTTATTTTCCTATAAATAGTCCTTGTATTTGTACTTTGAAAATGAGAACTTGTTATCAATATAAATCATATTTTATTCTTCACTTGGAAAAGTGTTGTGTGAGTTTCTCTGGAAAGGGAATTCAAATCTCGGATTATCAAGGACTTGAGCAATCCTTGTGGTTATCCATATACCAAGGTGCTTAGAAACAGGTTTTCTAAGTGTTGAGGTTTTATTCCAAGGTGCCTTCACACAGGTTGTGATTGTGTCGCGGAGCTTATTGATTCCAAGGTGCCTCCACACAGGTTGTGGTTGTGTCAAGGACCTATTCCAAATACCTCAAATCCACGATCCTAAGTATTCATTCGATCCGAAGCCTTCCTCCGGGCGGTTCGCATCAGTTGGTATCAGAGAATAGCGGATTGACGGTATTATATCCCTTTACTTTATTTCAAACAAAAAAAATTCGAATATAAAAAAAATTTATTTTATGTTGCATATTATCGTATGTATCTGAGGAACCATAGTATGCATATGATCGTGTGTATTTGAAGAACACTTTATTTCGCACGAGCATCTATATATTTATATATTTAAAAAAAGGGTGCACAAGTAAATCGTGTGTATTTGAAAAATAATTTGTTCCGCACAAGCATACTGTTCCGTACGAGCAACAAGTTAAAAAAAAATATTATATCATTTTATACACTTCACAATTTTTGTGTTACATCTTTGAATATCTTCTCTAAAATACTTCACAATTTTTGATTTGTTCACTTTTGGGATTACAAAACTCTTAAAATTCTTGATTCTTCACTCTTGGTATTTTGGGAAACTTGAGTATCACTGAATACTTGAAATCCGAATTGATTCCCTTACTTGAGCTAAATAAGCACACCTTTAAGAGGAAGAATGGCTGGAAATGATGATTTGAGAAAAAGGTATTCTAAAAATTCTTACTCCCAACTACTTGAGAAAGTTGGACAACGACTTGATGAACTGAATCGAAAATTCAAGGATGAAATTGTAAGGCACAAAAAGACAAAGATTCATAATGTTGCTTATTATAAGCAATTTAAAAGAAGTCTTAAGGATGATATTATTCTAACTATGGAGGAAATGGCACGGATTTCTAAGGCCAATCTTAGGGCGGATATTGAACAATGGAGGGCTGAACGAAAAAAAGTACAAGAGTTGGCTGAAGATAAAATCAAAGAAGTTGTTAGTCCTTGTGAGAAGGAGATAACAAATGATGAAACCGAGAGCGTGGCAGAAATACTTAACTATGATGAAGCAATTGTTGTGGACGAGATCGTGCACATAGATAAAACAAACTTTGAAGGTTACGTTGAGAGTAATGTTGAGCAAGAGGAGTTGCATGCTCCTGGTGATAAGTTGGAGAGCGATACAAATGGTCCTCAAGTTGCTGATGCAATAATGGAGTTGTCTGTAGCATCTATTAATGAGGAAGAACACAAAGAGTCTATTTTGGTCGAAGCAAATGAAGAATCTATGTCACTAAATTCTTGTTGCTGTTTTATTAACTCTTCTTTGCAGGTACGTGATAAGGAAATTACCGGGCTGTTGGGTTCACCAAATGTAGCCCTTATTTTGCCTTGGGATGATCTATTTATGGTTGGTAACGGTGGAAAACCGGTGCACACTTTTGTTGATCCTTTTATGGCACATAATGTTAACTCCCAATTATATTGCTATGTTGGTGCCACTCCAAGGTTCATTGATATATATATTCAACCAAGAGACTTTTCATATGTTCCGTTGACGAAGCATGGAACACATTATCAATGTGCAATTCATTGGAAGATGTGCACTTGCATATTATTTGACCCCGGTAAGTCATTGCTGAATTTTGTTTGTTATTCGGGAATGATATGTACCTGTGTACCATATGACATTTTAATCTATATTCATGATTTCAGTGCACATATTTCACACTTAAAAGCTGATTCGGAAACACTTCGAAAAGCACACATGATTGCTAATATTAAGAAATGCACTTCTTGCTTGGAATGTTTTGTCTTCCTTGGCTTTGTTGTAAGAAGGCAGGGTATCCAAGTTGATCAAAGGAAGTTGAAGACAATGGCTGATTGTCCTGAAACCAAAAGTGCAACGGAAGTCCGAAGTTGTCATGGCCTAACAAGTTTTTATCGATGTTTTATCCGGAATTTCAACACCATTGCAGCCCCTTTAAACGAGTTGATCAAGAAAAACACACCATTTCATTGGAGACCTACTCAAAGGGAATCATTCGAAACTCTTAAATCACATTTAATTTCAGCACATATACTTGCTTTGCCTGATTTTTCCAAAATGTTTGAAATTGAGTGTGATGCATCGAGGTTGGGTATTGGCGGTGTTTTGCTACAAAAAGGTTGTCCAATTGCTTGTTACGGTGATAAACTAAAAGGCGCAAAAAGGTTGTCCAAAGTGGCTGATGCATTATCCGTTGCATTTATGTCATATCCGTTGGATGAAATTCATTGAATCATATCTTTATGTGATTAAATTAAAAAAGGGAAAAGAAAACAAAGTGGCTGATGCATTATCTCGACGGTTTACTCCTCTCCCGATACCCTCATTTCCTTGGGTTGAACTCTATATGGAATTTCTTTTGGGTTTGCCTTGTTCTCAATCTGGTAAAGATTCGGTGTTTGTGGTAGTTGATCGTTTTTCAAAGATGGCACATTTCATTGCGTGTAATAAGACCAATAATACCTCTCATATTACTGACCTATTCTTTAAAGAAATTATGCGTTTACATGGTGTGCCTAAGTCAAATGTGAGTGATCGTGATGTAAAATTTATTAGACATTTCTGGCGTGTTCTATGGAAGCATTTAGGCACTACACTTTTATGTTCCACCGCATATCATCCTCAGACCGATGGTCAAACAAAAATTGTTAATCGCACTTTGGGAAAGTTATTGCGCACCGTGGTGCAAAAAAACTTAAAGAATTTGGAATCTTGTTTACCATATGTTGAATTTGCTTATAATCGTGCTACTCATTATGCTACTTTGCATTCACCAATTGAGATTGTTTTTGGCTTTAATCTTATCACTCATATTGATCTTGTTCCTCTTTCCCTAGGAATGCTCACAAATCTCGAGGGAGAAAAGAAAGCTGAGATGGTCCGTGAGTTGCACACAAAAGCAAGGCAAAATGTGGAGGCTCAAACTGCTCGCTATGAGAAACAAACAAACAAGGGCAAAAATGAGATGGTCTTTGACCCCGGAGATTGGGTATGGCTGCATTTTCGCAAAGAAAGGTTTCCAATCAAACGGAAGAACAAACATAAACCAGCATATACTTTTCATGATCCTTTTGCTGCGTATGTTGATGATAATGCAACATTGAGTTGCTATGATTATATCAAACCAAGATACACTTTTCATGGTGTTGTAGTGAAGCAGGGATCTCGACATCAGCATGCAATTTTGAAGTTGTGTATTCGACTCATATTTGATCCAGGTGTTTGTTGGGTGATATTTTGGATTTATTTAAGAATGGTGTTTGATTCTGAACTATACGACATTCTTTCGATTCGAGGACGAATCCTTCGCAACCGGGAGGGTCTGATATGAATCTGAGTCCAAGTCCTTCTCATGATCCTCTCATATTTCGGGTTGGGCCTAAAACTCAAGTGCAACACAAAAAGAGGCTCAAGGTTTTGGATAAATTAGCCCAATTGACAATGTGGATCCATTAAATCCATTATATTTGCTTCTGGGCTTCCTGAATAAATGGCCCAACATTAAGGCCTTTATTATGGTATTATATTATATATTTTATTATGCAATATTACTTAAATAAATGATAAAAACTTGGCTGAATTTGGAGAATGAAATGGCACCACTTTTGCTAGCTTTGGAAGGTGAGAAGTCAAGTTTTGTGTATTCCAAGTACATTGAATCAAGATGGATGTCTTTTGGGGCGCCTATTTTAAGTGCATTGAATTAGGAGCTTTACTTATCCAAAATTGATGATCCACATATGCATTTCATAGTAGAAAACCTGATCTTCAACTTTCGTCAAGGGGTCATCTTCATTTTAATAAGTTATTATGGTCAAAATGGCCTAAACAGCTGCGGGACAGAAACTGGAGAATATAAAAAAGATACATTGAACCTGGATGAAGCTCCTTGGATGCGCCAATATGCATTTAATTTAGGATAAACTTTTCATCTTATTATTATGAATTCATGTACTTATTTTCCTATAAATAGTCCTTGTATTTGTACTTTGAAAATGAGAACTTGTTATCAATATAAATCATATTTTATTCTTCACTTGGAAAAGTGTTGTGTGAGTTTCTCTGGAAAGGGAATTCAAATCTCGGATTATCAAGGACTTGAGCAATCCTTGTGGTTATCCATATACCAAGGTGCTTAGAAACAGGTTTTCTAAGTGTTGAGGTTTTATTCCAAGGTGCCTTCACACAGGTTGTGATTGTGTCGCGGAGCTTATTGATTCCAAGGTGCCTCCACGCAGGTTGTGGTTGTGTCAAGGACCTATTCCAAATACCTCAAATCCACGATCCTAAGTATTCATTCGATCTGAAGCCTTCCTCCGGGCGGTTTCGCATCACACTCCTTATAAGAAGGCCATTTCGGATATTCGTTCCCAAACATAGGATACGCGATTCCCAGACGACCAATCATGTATACTCCGCATGCTTCAATATCATACCACAATCACTACCGCATGATCGCCCCATGGTTAGGAGAAATCTCCATAGTGTCAAAGCATGACAATCCACACCGTGATGCCATGAAGACTCCGGTCAAAAGGATAATTACACAACCGCCACATATTGTGACACTTAATGTAAGTGGGTCAGTCTAACGTACGCATTCTCTAATACACGTCCACGTACAATCCAAGTGTCACTACACTTCGATAGACAAGATTTATCCCTATCTTATAAAAGATAGAAGACATCCAATATGTGCTTGTCTGATTATACTATCAATGTCCCATTTGATAATATGTAAGACTAGAGACATTTAAGTATCAATCTTGTTATAGTGACTAGAGATCTCATCAACCATAATCATTATAATGATTTCTCTATCACAGATTGACACTAGGGACGTTACTATATATACAACAAATAACATGAAGATAAACAATATATAATAACATAAGTGATTTTATTAATCATAATAAAGTTATTACATGAACTAAATAGACTGCAAATGACCCACCCGGTCGGGTCCGGTACAACCCGATTGGGTTTAGGACACCTTTCCAACAGGTTTGTCTGTCAATTCTGGAGAAGTTTGTAAAGGGCTTTAGGTACAAAGTTAGATTTGAGTACGGTCTTCTATCCTCAAACAGATGGACAGTTGGAGAGCACAATCCAAACACTTGAAGATATGCTACTAGCTTGTGTTTCGGAAGTAGGAAGATCATGGGATGATTACTTACCTGTAGCCGAGTTTGCCTGCAACAATAGTTATCATGCAAGCATAGGCATGCCACCGTTTGAAGCTTTGTATGAAAGAAGATGTCCAATGCCGCTTTTTTGGGATGAAGTCAGGGAAAGACAAGTCACCCCGGAATTGGTTGATCAAGCTAAAGAAAAGGTTCAGTTGGTAATGAAGAATTTGAATGCAGCACAAGATAGATAGAAAAGTTGACCTGATGTTTGAAGAACGCCTCTTGACTTCGATGTTGGTGAGAGAATTTATCTACGAGCTTCACCAATGAAATGAGTGAAACATTTTGGACAGAAGAGAAAGCTATGTCCAAGGCATGTTGGACCGTTTGAGATTCTGGAAAGAGTTGGACCTTTGGCTTATAAGCTCAAGTTACCGGAATCAATGTCGTGAGTCCATAACATTTTCCACATGTCAATGTTGAAGAAGTGTTTGAAAATTACTGATGTTGAAGCTACAGTTGACCCGGAAGTTCTTCAAGATAACCTTGCATACGATGAGAAACCGATCAAGTTTGTAGACTGGAAAAAAAGATCATCAAGTTACGGATGATACCTTTGGTTTTGGTGCAACGGAGCAATCATTCACCGAATGAAGCCACTTGGGAAGTTGAAGCCGACATGATCAGCGAGTTTCCAGAGGTTGTGGACTTACCAAGTATGTTCTCGTTTCGAGGATGAAACTTCTCTTAAGGGGGAGGAATGTAATATTCTGATTTTTGGGTAAGGGCAGACGTGTCATTTTGTGAAAACGAAATATTATTATTCTATAATACTTTTATGGAGTTAAGTATTTTGGGGACACACACACACACACACACACACATATATATATATATATATATATATATATATATATATATATATATATATATATATATATATATATGTACTGGGAAAAGAAAATTTTGATTTTAATTGTTAATGAATAATTAATGAAAAGAAATAATAGGTTATTATTTTTGGGAATGGTTATTTAAGGAAAATAATCACCGCATAGTGCTTATAACCTACCAATAATCAGAATTTTCTCCTCCTACGTTCTTGAGAGGTGTGTCAGGCAATAGAAAAAATGAGATGAGAGTTTTCTTCCAGTTTCTAAGTTAAATCTTAACGGTTTTCAGATCAGAGTAGAACAGCGGAATCATTGTAAAGAGGGTGCCATTTCAACACCGGAAAGTTCGGAATTTAACAAGGTATGCTTTTTGAGCCCAAGTTGTGTTCTTGACTGAGTTTGATTGATTCAAACTCATGAATTCATAGTTTTATATGTTTAGAAGTGTGGGATCGAAACTAATATGTTTTGATTGATCACATAGCTTTCCTGCAGAGAGGATCAAGTTGCTACAGTTTTTCATAGCTTTTGTGTTAGATTAGCTTGCTTAGAAGGTAAGAGGCTATTCCTATGAATTAATTATGGTTTAGAGAGGATAGATCGTGTTTTTGAAGCATTTTTGTATCAAAGTTTGTGCCTATAGGTTGTGTAAGGTTTAAGGTTTTCTTTGGATGATAAAACTTATGTTTTTCTGATAAAAATTGTGTAGAACATGTTTGGGATTGAGTAGAGATCATAAAGAGTAGAAAGAATCATGTTCAGGGTTTTTCAGCATGCAATGCGCATGCGCAAGGCATCAATACGCATGCATTGATGAGGCACAAAGTTGGTTTTTGTTAAAGGATGCTCAATGCGCATGCACAGGCTAGAATGCACACGCATTAGGGTTAGAAATTAAGAAAAGTGGTACAGCGTTGGTCGTGCGCGTGGACCAAGGGGTAATGCACATGCATTGCTCATACAGAAGCATCCGGAATGTTTCTGGATGGTCAAGGTGCACGCATTCCCATGAATGCGCATGCACTGACCCTGTTTTTGGGAAAAGTTGAGTTTTAAGCCTCGAATCTCATTTTAAATGTTGTTTCTTGATATAATAACATTAATTAAAGATGAACAAGCCTCGATTGAGCTTCTGATGTGTTTAGTTCCGGCACCGAATGTACTCTTCAAGGGAGTTAAAGTTCGGGACCATCGGAAGGGTATGAAGGGGCTTATCGCTTTGATGAACTAGAGTTGATCAATGTCTGTGTACTTGAATGGATGTGGTGTCTAGGTGTCTAAGTGAGGGAGCAAAGTCGTTAAGGTGAGATTTATCATTGAAAACACTTAAGTGGCTAGCTAACAGTAGATTGCATACTTGCATAGTAATAAGATTAAACGTCGTGTCACTTATGGTTAGGCACATGAGGAACATCAAACATATGTTACTCGTCTCTGGACAAGTGGATACTGTGACCTTCTAGATGCCAAATGACAAGGTAACTTGAGTATCTACAACAATAGGAAAACATACCAAAGCGGCATATTTCCAAAATAACATAAAATCATCATTTAAGCACATAATAATTAGTTACGCTTTTGCAATTAACCTCTTAAAAACATGGAATTGAAATGTTACTCAAGGACAAAACAAAATTTTTTAAAAATTAAGCACTTTTCATAGAAATACTAAAAATATGAGCAAACGAAAGTAGATACATAAATTATCTATCCTCCCCACACTTAGATTGCAACTTGTCCTCAAGTTTTGCGAGAAATAATAAATTAGAGAACTTAGTGATTGGATGCTTGCAATCTGGAAAAACCCTTAGAAACCCAAAGCTGTGTATAGCTCGTGTTGTGGAGCATCACAGACAAGCTGAATACATATTTAAAGTGCACAATAGCTATGAAAGTATCTCTGAGACTTGATTAAAAGAGTCTTCGGGAAAAGATTAGACTTATACAAATAAAGCACATAAGGAAAGAATTTATAGAGATATTCAAATTATGCTCACATAAAGATGGACACATATACATGAAAATATCACAAACTCATAGGCTAGGTGCAACTATATGAAAATGCAATACAATGCCAACTACATGAAAAATCCTAGAAATAAAATTAAAAAAAAGGTAGTATTACGGAAACCGACAGTTAACTACACTCAAGAAAAATAAAAGAAAAATAGCAAAACAATGCAAATATATGACATGCAACTAAATGATATGCATCTAAGTGAAATGCAAAAATAAAAGAAAATAAAAGAAAGAAAACTAGCCCACTAATTAGCAACACGACATGTATAAATAAACGCTCACCAAATAATGACAAAGTTACGATACGATGCTTGATGTGATCGTTCATTACATGGTGTAAATGGCCGATCAAAAGTGATAGCATTATGGAAAACCAACGATTAGCTATACTAAACAGATATAACTCATAAGATGCAATGGTAGCATTACGAAAAGATTTATGAGTTATAAAAACAAAGGAAGCACGTAAGTCTTAAAAGCTAACAAGATTCATCATAACGATATGTAGCATATGGAAACCGACATTAGCCACTAATTAACAAACCGGTTATATAGAATAACTATAACTTGCATAGATGAATCATATATAAGGAATTGATCAATTATCTAACATGGATTCATAGATGGAAAAATAAAATCACATAAGTTCGGACATCTACGTAAAATTAATCACCACGAAGGGATTAAAAACATCCAAGTCAAATTGATTAAAAATCGAATAAATAAAAACTTGGGAACCTGGCGTAGGGTTGGACGCTCGTTGAGCGTCGCGTTCAATTTCAAGCGGGCGTTCACCTGGAAAGTTTGAAGCGGGACGGGCGTTCAATGGACCGATCCTCGGGGCAACTTAGTAACCGCAACCGCAAAACCCTAGACTAACATCTTAAACTCATAGCAAATTCTCAACAACAACCACCGATAACTTTTAGCATGAAGATTAGATTAGAAAACACACCAACATATACTTCACGTTTCATAATTGAGTAAAAACTTTTGCACATTCTAACCTTCATCGAAACACGGCAAAAATAAAAACTCTCAATTTAATGCACGCTACTTTTATTGAAAAAGTAAAAACAAATAAAAGCGTAACAAAATAGAAAAATTAACGAAAGAAGATTCAACAAAACACGGTCGAGCTATCTATTCTCGTCACACGCGGTGATAAAGCTCGCAATGGCGCCACTTTTGTTGGAGAGATTTTGCATCATTAAAACAAAAGAAAATTTATAAAACCTATACTACCATGCAAAACTACCTCAACGGCCGAATACCGGGTAGTTGCTAGTAAAGTTGGATAAGTCACGAGGTATCGAGGATCGAATCTAACTTATTAATTCCTCTTTATTAACCTAAACCTAAACTAAACGAGAAAATAAACCGGACAGAGGATTGTTAATCCAAAGCCGGGAAGGATAAAAGCGATAAAACATAAATAAAACTACATCTACGAAGCGGTAAATCTATCTCTTGAACAACCATAAACGAACCATGATCAACCTCTTCCCAACAACCATCACCTCACCGAAGAAAATAAGATTAACACATATTCATTCACAAGTTATCTTGGATTATTATCTTATCTAAAGAAGCGTTTCCTCTTCCGATTTATCACGCCATTAATTAGTTTACCTTCCGGTCTTAACTAATATCGATACGAATCAAAGATATGGATGAAATCCTAATCTAACAACATTATCCCTCAACTTCCGTTTGTCGGAATAATAATTGTCAATCTCCCTCATGATAATCTAATGAATCTATTAACTTCCGTTATCTAAATTCGATTAACATGCGGCATAAAAACATGAAAGAGAACAAGAACAACGTAATGAAATAAACACATGAAAAATCCTATCTTTCGGTAACGGTGATATCCTCGATTCCAATCTAAGATAATCTTGCATCGAATTAATTAAATTGTGGTTCTCTAAGTAAACCTAGATATTTAAGCTCATATCTTGTTGGCATCCTGTAGAATCCTGTCTCTTGAGGTCCAGAGTAAAATGGTGGATACATCCTGCGTTGCAAGGTCGTCACTACTCGGAATCCTGATTTTCCGACATTTATCTTGCTTGATTTCTTTCCTTATATCTTTCAATCTTCCATAACTTTGATTGATCCTTTCCAAACACGAATTTGGCTCTCTAAAATCCTCTCTTCCATCATCAATGAGTATGAGTACCAAAGCGTAACGTATTTCCAAAATAACATAAAATCATCATTTAAGCACATAATTCGTTACGTTTTGCAATTAACCTCTTAAAACACTATTTACTCAATTAATCGATTTCTAACATGATAATCCGGGGAAAGTTAAAATCATACAATTTGACCCTGAACAATAAGCGATTTGTTGTTGTGGTGGATACCAGTGCCCTTGAGACGTAACCATGATAAGTTAAGCTACAAATGTATAGCCATGACATGTTGGTGGACATGAAGTGAACCCAATATTGAGTTGGTCTTACAAAGATAATTTATTAAGTATAAAACTTGATTATAAACCTTAGTTAATTAGTAACTTCTACCTCATTCTGAGTACATTGCACTTACCTCAAGTGCATTTTTTTATATGTTTGGGGAAGAGAAGATGATCATGTAGATCCGGAGTTTGAGGAAAACTTTGATGACGAAGTTTGAGGGCGCCGACGTTGAAGCGTTTATTTATTTCTATTCTTTATTTATATACTAGACGTGTTGTTTCTTTGGGAACTATGTAATTTCTTTTTAGTTTCTTTTGGAGGTTTTCGTACGTTATATGATTCGTTTGGTTTTCCAATGTAATAAATGTAACATTTCTATCTTTAGATTTTGAGTTTCTATTCTTGGTTATTCGAAAGAAATATACCCGAGTCTTTTTGCTTATGTTTTGATTAACTTGATACGATGTAGTAGAGGCAAATGTATAATGTAGAATTTATTTTATTTTATACGTGCCGAACGTTCTTTTTCTGGATAAGGAGTCGGGGTCCAGGAACGGGGCGTTACAGCTGGTATCAAAGCGAAGCGTCCATTAGGCTTCCTTTCATCCTTAAGATAAGATCTTTTTATACCACATAGTAACATTCTGATCCTTCCTGATCATTTGTAATGTTAAGTGACCTCTGAGATACTCATGTCGATAAGTTTTGAATCTGAACTTCTATGGCCCAGCAAGAAGTGAGTGGTTTGGTTCAAGATGGGGGTCTAGTAGTTGTAGTTCATCTAGAATATGTTGATGATCGTGTTGGAGTTTACCATTGAAAAACTAGAAGAAAGAAAAGGATCTTATAGTTTGAATCCTACGAATCATGGTGTAATTTTAGGGATAGGTCGGTTATCCAAGAAATTTTTTCTACATGGATTGTAAACATAAGGAAGTACCTTTCGGTGAGGAATGCACCGAGTAGTGGTTGAATAGTGAATTTTTAGTTGTTCAAGAATGGTTTGTCCCATGAGATCCAAGCGGGAAGGTTGGGAAGTACACCAAGGGACATGGATGAAATGTTGAACAAGGTCTTGGAAGCTGAGACCTTCAACTACAAGCCTTCAGTCATTCATAGTGCTAAGTGGAACTCAAAATCAAGGAAGCGGGAATGACGACCCGAGTTTTCCTGTTTGAGTTTTCTACGTGGATGCAGAGTATGCAGAACCAGATGATAATTTTATTTCAGGCACCTTTATTTGTTTATTCTTATTTATTAAACTACTTTTATTGCACGTTAAATCATGTTGTATTTGTATTAAATAAAAAAATTCACATCTTAGGTACAATAATATTAGACAACTTAGCGGTTACGGCCTTGATCTATACGGGAGCGTCTAATACGTTCGTGTCATCTAAGATAGCTAAGAAGCTGAATCTACCTTCAGAGACCATAAGAAACACCTCGAAAATAACTACACCATTAGGAACGGTAACTAAGGTAACTAGAATGATACCTCAAGTGGATGTTCGAGTATGATCATATCGATGTAAAAGTGACTTCACAGTTTTGGATTTTTCGGATTTCGATGTAATCCTTGGAATAGATTGGCTATCTGAGAATTATGTTCACTTGGATAGTAGAGAAAAGGGAGAGAACTTTAAGGTACCCAGGAAATCATCTAAGACCTATCATGGTAATGTTTACAAGCCTAGTAAAAACCTACATCCGATAATATCAGCAGTTAAGGCGATAAGAGCTTGTCAAAAGGGTTGTGAAGGCTACCTGTTATGTGCAGTGGATGTGGAACAAGTGAAGCCTATGTCAGAGGAAACCCCTACAGAAAAAGAGTACCCTGAAATGTTTTGAGAAGAGTTGCCAGGAAATATGCCAGATAGAGAAATAGAGTTTGAGATCAAGTTACTACCCGGAGCGGCACCGGTTGCTAAGGCACCCTATAGAATGGCATAGGCTGAATTGAAAGAGTTGAAAGATCAACTTAAAGATATGCTTGATAAAAACCTAATTCAGCCTAGTACCTCGCCATGGGGAGCCCATGTTTTGTTTGTCAAGAAGAAAGATGGTAGCATGAGAATGAGTATAACTACCGAGCTTTGAATAACCTTACCATCAAGAATAAGTATCCTTTGCCAAGGATTGATGACTTGTTTAATAAGTTGCAACGTAAGAGAGTGTTCTCTAAGATTTATCTTAGGTTGGGTTATCAACAGTTGAAGATCAAGGTAGCAGATTTACCGAGTTCCTAGTTATGCCCTTTGGACTCACTAATTCTCCATCTGCATTTATGGACTTAATGCAATGTGTTTTCATGTCATACTTGGACAAATTTGTGATAGTTTTCATAGATGAATTCCTAGTTTACTCGAAAGATAAAAAAGAACATGAAGAACACCTAAGGATAGCGTTGAACACACTAAGGGAGAACCAATTGTATGCTAAGTTCTCGAAGTGTGACTTTTGGATGGATCAAGTCAGTTTCTTGGGTTATGTTATTTCTGGAGATGGCAATCAAGTTGATCCGGAGAAGATCGAAGCAGTTGAGAAATTTTCTAGGCCGACTACAGTTCCAGAGGTGAGAAGTTTTCTCGGTTTGGCTGGCTACTCTAAGAAGTTTGTACAAGACTTCTCAAAGATAGCTACACCACTCACTGGACTCACGCAAAAGATTGTGAAGTTTCAATGGACTAGTGGGTGTGAAGACACTTTCTAGTCATTGAAAAAGAAGTTGACTACAACCCTAGTTTGGCAGTACTAAAGATCTTTGATAATTACGACGCCTACACTGATGCTTTGGGACAAGGCTTAGGATGCGTGTTGATTCAATGAAGAAAATTAATCGCTTATGCATCTAGACAGTTGAAGGTCCATGAAAAGAATTATCCAACACATGACTTAGAGTTGGCAATGGTAGTGTTTGCCTTAAAGATTTGGAGGCACTACTTGTATGGAGTTAAGGCTAGGATCTTCAGAGACCATAAGAGCTTAAAGTATTTCTTCACTCAAGAAGAATCTGAATATGAGACAGAGGAGATGGATGGAATTCGTAAAATATTACGACTTGGACATTCAATACCATCCGGGTAAAGCCAATGTGGTTGCAGATGCCTTAAGAAGAAAACTGGTGCTTGCAGTTTCAAGCCTTGAAGATGTGGCAGGACGGTTAGACGGGATGAAAATCCAGGTTTTTGATCTGATTGAAGATCGACAGTTTGTGGCACCATTGTTAGCAAGGTCGGACCTGAGGGATGATATTCAGGAAAAGCAAGATGAAGATCAAGTTTTCGTTGATCTGAAACGGGTTGCAAGGGATAAGCCTATAGTGGGTTATGTTTTAGATAAGAACAGGAACCTTTGGTACTAGGATCATTTGTTTGTGCGTAATTTCGGTGATTTACGACAAAGAGTTATTGAAGAGGCATATATGATTTTTTTGCGGTTCATCCAGGAGCTACTAAAATGTACGAGACTTGTAGGAAAATTTTTGGTGGCCCTCGATGAAAGTGGAAATAGCTAAGTGTGTAGTAGAATGTGATACTTGCCAGAAATTTAAAGCAGAACATAGAAGGCCGGGAGGAATGCTTAAGCCTTTCGATATCCCTAAAAGGAAATGGGATAAGATCATGATTGATTTTATCACCGATTTACCGAAGACGAAGAGTGGACATGATGCGATTTGGGTGATTGTGGATAGATTGACCAAATCAGCTCATTTCCTACCAACCAAGGTTGATATGTATTTGAAGAAGATGACAACATTATACGTGGAAAATATAGTGAAGTTGCACGGAGTACCTATCTTGATAGTTTCAGATCGTGACAGTCGGTTTGTCAGTCGATTCTAGAGAAGTTTGCAAAGGTCTTTAGGTACAAAGTTAGATTTGAGTACGGCCTTCCATCCTTAAACAGACGGACAATCAGAGATAACAATCCAAACACATGAAGATATGCTAAGAGCTTGTGTTTTAGAAGTAGGCAGATCATGGGATTATTACCTAACTGTAGCCTAGATTTCCTACAACAATAGTTATCATGCAAGCATAGGAATGACACCATTTGAAGATTTGTATGGGAGAAGATGTCGAACGACGCTGTTTTTGGATGAATTCGGGGAAAGACAAGTCACCCGGCCGGAATTGGTTGAGAAAGCTAAATAAAGGGTTCAGTTGGTTAAGAAGAATCTGAAGGCAGCACAAGATAAACAGAAAAGTTGGCAAGATGTTAGTAGAAGACCTCTGGAGTTCAATGTTGGTGAGAGAGTTTATCTACCAACTTTACAAATGAACGGAGTGAAATGTCTTGGACAAAAGGGAAAGCTGAGTCCAAGGTACGTTGGACCGTTTGAGATTCTGGAAAGAGTTGGACCTTTGGCTTATAAGCTCAAGTTACCGGAATCAATGTCGAGAGTCCATAACGTTTGCCACGTGTCAATGTTGAAGAAGTATTTGACAAAGACTGATGTTGAAGCTACGGTTGACCCAGAAGTTCTTCAAGATAACCTCGCATACAATGAGAAACCGATCAATATTCTAGACCGGAAAGAAAAGATGATCAATGGATGATCCCTTTGATTCTGGTGTAGTGGAGCAATCATTCACCGAATGAAGGTACATGTAAAGTTGAAGGCGACATGATCAATGGGTTTCCAGAGTTTGTGGACTTACCAGGTATGTTGTACATATTTAAAATTAAATCAATCTTTATTTATTTAATTTTGAATTTATTTATGGGGGAGTGGTTTAAAAGGACAAAAAATAGGGGGGAAATAGGAATCAGGACACTGAAAATATAAATTGGATGATAAGGACAAATCCACTGTTCATAACCCCAAATCCACTGTTTGTTGTAGTGTAACTGACCCCAAATCTAAAGTATCACTATCACAGTGGAATAATGATATGTCTTTTTTACCCAGAAAAATATTCCACTGTTCTCTTTGCATATTTCTATGTTCAAATTGTCATTTATGACAATAAACCCTTTATTTATTTTCTTATTTATCTCCTATATAAAGGAGACGTATTGTATCATTTTGATTCAATCAAAAGAACAACCAGTTCAGCTTTTACGTTCCCGCTAATTTCTGATTTTCTTTAACAACTATATTTTTGTTGACATCATATTTATCTCTTGACTTTATCTTCTAATACCATCCCTCAAATGTTGCTGGGGTTGGAGGCAACATTTGCCAGTCAACGAAGAAGATGATACAACTTTTGGACACCCACGGTTTTTAACTCTTGGCTCTTTTGGTTCCTCGCACTTGGCTTTATCCCATGGCTTTTTTTTTTTTTTTTTTGTCGAAAAATCTTTTCAATTTCCTCTGATGACCGCAATTTGGATTTATCATTTACAATGTCCGATGAAGGGATTTGTCTTCCTTTATGAATCTACTGTCTTCCTTTATGAATCTATTGACTTCATTATTGAATCATAACCCAATAAAAGTGGATGTCAAACAAAAGAGGATCGTTGCTATATGAAAAAAAATAATTTATTTATAGGTAACACCTAGAAATCTGGACCAAAATATAGCATAGATGCAGCTCGACCAATTTATTTATTTATTTATTTTTGGACACAAAATGAAAATAATAGATGCTATATGCAAGAGTATTTATTTACTATTGGTAGCAAAAAAGATGAAGAAACCTAGAATCTAAATAAAAGTAAAAAAATAAAAAATAAAATTGGACGCATATGGCTTGGATGCAAGGCTACTTTTGATAGTTTATATGTCGAATAATGATTTTGACTCCCAAAAAAAATGATTTTTTTTAAACAAAAAATTGGACAAGATGCCATATATCTAGTCAATATAGTACTTATTTATTGATCCAATATGTGACTGCGGCAAGTTACAATCATCACAGCAAGTTACAATGATCCCATGGAATAAAACAAAAAAAAAAAAAAAGTGTAGATGATGGTTTTAATTGAGAATGTTTGATGGAAAGGTGAAAGAGAGGAACGGGCGAGGGTTCACCAATATTAAGGTTAACGAACCTCCGTCCATGGCTCTGATACAATGAAGAAAATCAGAATACGCAGACAGAAGAAAAAACTCTCTTGTGTTTTATTGAATGATGAAATTGATTACAATGCTTCTCTGTATATGTATGAGAGAATTGAGAAATTTTAGATCAAAAAACAAATACTCTAAAGATAAACTCTTAAAGATAAACAAATGTTCAAATCATAGATAAATCTAAAATTAATCTATCATTTATTTAAAAATAGATTCATCAAAATACAACAACTATCATTTCGTTGACATCATATTTATCTCTTGACTTTATCTTCTAATATTACTATATATGTGGCTATCAATCAATGGCTAAATAAGCAATCAACTTTCGGTTCATTTAACAGCATGTATTTTATCAATATGCTATTCAACCACTACAAGTTACCAAACAGATGATAACCAAATATAACACTTACTTAATTAAAGGGGCACCAAATCCGCACACATATATGTCATCGAAATTTTCAAACACAAATAATAATTTACTCAGACAGAAAATTCGACAACTACTATAGGCACACATATATCATACACAGCAAACATACGAGCCCTTGACATACGTTCAAGCTTTAATGTCAACCTATTTAATATTTATCTTTTCCTTTCTCAAAAAATAATCCAGTGAATAAACGGAGGCACACAACCTTGTCAAAGTATATCTCATTAATTATATGCAAATACAACGATATAAAAACCAACTAGCATATAATTTTTTCCCTTTCCAATATCTACAATCACCGGATCGACCGGACATAACTAAGAAAATATATTTGCCCACTGAACAATTCATACTCATCCACGTTGCATGAAGTATATATGTTTAATCGTATCATCATTCTCCCGCACAAGAAAATAATTATTTGCTAATTAGTATAAGCAAAAGCCATCAATACTTCAGGCCTATTAGAGATATAATTAGATTTAGATTATATATTTTGATATTATGCATTTATGATGATATATTCTGCATTTATGGTTATATATTAAGCTCCCTCTAGAAGCCATGCGAGATTTATATATTGTAATGCTTTCTATTGAATAATAACAAGTCTTTCCTCATTTTCACTATTCTATCATGGTATCAGAGCTCTAGACTAACGTCTTTCGATCCTGAGCAAGATCTACGAAAAAGAATGCCCGGGTGGGGGTTTGTGACATCAATATGATCAAACCCTCACCCCTCCCAATTTTATTTTATTTTATTTTTGCACGTTGCAAATTTTTTTTTTTATAGTTAATATCCAGATTTAATTTTTCTTTTGAATAAAACCCTAGCCGCCACCGCCGCTATATAGCCGGCATCAATGGCCACCCGTTCAGCTTCGCAGCACCGCCCTCTCAGGCCCAAGGAAACAGATCTCGAAGCCGGCTTTAATATTGAAATAGAGCCACCGTCATGGAAGCCGCTTGTGGTGGCGCCACTCATAGAAATTAAAGCAGCCGCTTGTGGTGCCCATATAATTTGTTTGGCCTATTGCAGGAAAATGGGATACCTAATTTGCTGGCACTATCACCGCATGGAAAAACAATTAGGAAATAATTAGATTCAACAAGTACAATATTGAATCTATGAAGCGGACACTCTTTAAACAAATTAATGGAAGCACTTGGACCAACAAACTCTCGGCAGCATCCCCCAACATGGGTGGTAAAGGTAAATAATTGGAGGTAAACGATTGGGGTAGGCTGAAATTTCTGGGACCGTATTTTAGGATATCGCCCTCCACATTTTTTTTTTTTTCGCACGGGTATATCCCACAAAAATTTTATTTTCTGCTAGGGTACGTCCCCCTCCCTCCTGTTCAAACAGGTTGATTTCTTTTCTGCAAGGGTATTTCCCTCAAATTTTCTTTTCTGCACGGGTAAATCCCAATTTTTTTTTTATGCAAGGGTATATCCCTCCCTCCTGTTAACATAGGTTGACCATCGGTTCTTTTAGGGTATATCCTGAAATTGTGTCCCAGGATTTCTTCATCCACCCACTACTCATTCCTCCGGTTACTATTGAAGATGCATCCAACCGCCATCAACGCCTACAAGTTTCAAGCTTCATGTCCGTTGCGCTCCCATGAGCTTGAGGGGGGCTATTAGAGATATAATTAGATTTAGATTATATATTTTGATATTATGCATTTATGGTGATATATTCTGCATTTATGGTTATATATTAAGCTCCCTCTAGAAGCCATGCGAGACTTATATATTGTAATGCTTTCTATTGAATAATAACAAGCCTTTCCTCATTTTCACTATTCTATCAAGGCCAACTATACTACTGCACCGTCAAAATCTAGTCGGACCACACGTGGACGAGAATAAGGAAATAAAACAAATGCAAATTCGTATTAATCTAACACCAGATTGAAGGTATATTTCTGCGAGACAACGATTTAACATGCACAGATGATCAACACGTAAATACCACGTACACATATACATTTTTTTTTAATTTGTCTTAAGTTTGTTGGGAAAGTGTGTAGTGTGTGGAGTGATTTACGAAACAGATCCGTAATTAACGGAATTCACTACGGGATAATTAAACTAGAAAATAAATAACGCGAATAGAAAAAATTCGTAGTATCTAACAGATCTAACAAAATCGATATTACGCACTAATCTGACTCGAACAATGAATAATAAAAGTATGATGCATACAATAATGAACTAAAGATCAAACCGAGACGAGTAGTTACTCTTTCCTTAAGACAAATTGCTCTGGTATGGTGCCCACGGTAGTAGCAATTGTCTCCCAAAATACAATGGCTTACGTCTCGGATTGAGAGGCACTTCAACAACCCGAGCTCCAACGAATTTACAGAGTGCTCCGATTTCTCTTCGACTCAAAAACAAGATCTATGTGAGAGACTCTTTTTGTGGTGGAAAAGAGCAGAAAAAATTTGATACTTAAACTTTCATCTATTGGGTTCTTTATATAGTGGAGATGAGGAGCCAAGCTCAAATTCGATGAGCCGAAACACACCATCCAACTTTTCCCTTTCGAAAGGTAATGGCCGACTTTTCCCTCAAGGAAGTCATCCTTGGTAGGTCGCCCCTTTATCCCCCACGCCATGTGGGGATTAAATCCCACAATCTGATTGGTCGGATGACGCATCTTTGAATTCTGATTGGTCGGATGACTAAATTGTTGGTAAAATTATCAATCTCGCATCCTATTTAACACAAAAATTCAATCAAAAACGAAAGCATAAAATCGGACAGAAAACTTATTGACTGAGGCGAGTGTAGCACTCTGTCCTTAAGACGTTTTTGCCCCGATTATGTGCAGACGGTAATGGCAATCGTCTCCCAAGATACAACAGTCATTTCTACTTCTAGTCTTGCACTTAGATGTGAAAAAGACGGCGAATTGATCCTGTTCTGTATCTCTTCTTGACTCAAAAAATATGCAAAGTGTTTGTATAGATAGTTTAACATTACTGGCCAGAATTTTATCTAAGGAAAAACTTTCAAAAAATATGCTCCCTTTTCATTGTAGTGACATAATTTATAGGAGAGAGATGTCCGGTCATTTAACTGTTGCAATCTTTCACCGAAAGGATACAACATCTTACGGGGGTTGTAACCTTTCACCGAACCGATGCGACCCTCCATCATTTCAGCATTAATTTTTAATTCAAATTCTCCAACAATCCCCCACATGAATGAAAATTAATGCAAATGCAATGCAGACTTCGAAGAGATAATATGAGGAAATCTGTTGCATCAGGCGAGGTGGTTTGTTGCCTTGAACCTTCCGTAGTAGAGTACCATCAGACATACTCGGCTAAGTAGTGAACTAGGTCTTGAACTGCTCAGGCTTTGGTGCATGTATAGACAATGATACCTACACAATAGATCTCTTAACATTCTCGAGGTTCTCATGGTTGTGTCTGTTTTGTGCCCTGGAACACCTTGGTTTCAGAAAGTGTGTTAGAGAATTCAGCCCACAAATTCTCATAGAAGCAGCCCCACTTCCACTTATATAGGTGACCTCCTATAAAGAGTACTCTGCAATACCCCACTTGGCTTTACCAAAATATAGAAATTATTAAAAGCTTAATGGTTAACCTAACAAAATCACAGAAAGCACTTTTGTTTTTAACAGAATGGGTAAGTGCTAACTGTCTCTCATAACTTAGTTGTCCCTTTTGAACCATGATCTTAGGATCTCCAGTCACTATGATTGGGTTGCCATTATAAGGGAACATGCGTAATAGTCTTAAGTCCCATTCAGTTTCTAAAAAATTGACACCCGATCTCTAGCTAAACCTTTTTATAAGCGGATCCGCAAGATTCTCCTTCGACTCATAATTGAGGAAATCAAACCATTAAAGATCAAATTTGCAATGTTATTGTGTCCACGACGTATGTGTCGAGGCTTACCATTATACATCCTATTATGTGTCCTTCCTATAGCCGACTGACTATCACAGTGTATGCTAGTAGCAGCCACTGGCCTAGGCCAACATGGAATATCCTTAATGATATTCCTAAGCCATTCTACTTCTTCTCTAGGCTAATCCAATGCTATAAACACAGATTTCATCATGGAATGAGCTATGCATATCTGTCTCGTGGACTTCCAGGACACAACACCACTATGAATAGTGATACATATCCTCTAGTGGATTTTGAGTCTTTACAGTCATATATCCAGTTTGCATCACAATATATTTCCAATACTGCTGGATATCTGGTACACTGTATTCCGAGGTTCATTGTAAACTTCAAATACCTTATATCCGGCCAAGGGCTATAGATTGTACTTGAACCTTCTTTCTTCTTGTCATTACAAGGAAATATCTCATTAATAAATACAACATTCCTTTAATCAGTGATCATATTTTAGTATACATCAGGAATGTCTGACTTGTGCAATAGAAACCAAAATACACTACTGTTATTACACTTCCAAAGAATGTGCAATCTTTTGTTTCAGTCCTTTATCTTGACTTACTTTGCCTTAGTTATTTCAACCCTTTCCAAGCATCCCCACACTTCTAGGAATTTATTGGTGGGCTTGTAGCCTTTCCACTATTCCGTGGTGGCATTCCATTGAGAATAACAATTGTTGAGAGAATTGTCTCCCCCACAATTCTGGATAAATGCGAACAAATCAACATGGCACTAGTCATTTCTTTCAGTGTTCTTTCCTTTAAGCAACACCACCACTCGATTAAGGTGTGTATTGTGCAATGGATTAATGAATGATGTTGGTACCAGAACATAACCCATTAAACTGTACAAATTAATTACTCCCCACATTGATCACTATGAATTGTTTTAATTCGTTTTCCAAGTTAATTCTCAACTTCAAGGGTCTAGTCTTTGCTTCTCAGCAAATAAACATAACATCATTAGAGCTATCATTAATGAAAGTAATAAGATACCTTTAACCATATTTGGCATGCACAAACTTTAAATCACAGTCATCACTCTGAACAAATCCAAGGTTATGTGTCATTTTACAACCGTTGGATTCAGTAACTTTCTCATCTTGACTTCAACACACATTTGATATTCATATATTTGTTATTCATGATTAGGAACCAACCATGCAATTACAGACATCATTTGAAAATCAAGTTTGTTCCAACGAAACTATAGAAGGACATTACTAAATTAATATCCATTGATTATCCTTTATATAATTTCGTTTGACCCACTCTAAATCATACATGAACAAAATAAAATGGAATATAACCGATGTTTATACTTAACCAACAACAAGTTAGTTCACCGTTGTTGTACATGTTAAAGCAAAAAAGAATCGATCAAAGAATATTTTATGATCACATCTAATGATGAGCATATTGCTTCCATCATATGCACAGGAAGACTTACAAAAATTAAGGTAGCCAAACAAAACACCATATTATTGGAACGGAGGACCAATCAATACATGATCGAGGAAACAAAAATTGTTGAACATGCTTGTTCTTATTTGTTGGAACGTTCAATCATCTGAACCTCAAAAACAATAATTTTCCATTTCCGAAATATCAAAGTGTGCATAGGGACAATTCTCGCTATCCATCAAAATAAACATAAATAATTTATATATGTTCTATTTAACAAAACAGAACCAATTAAAATGTAACATTATCGAACCACTTCATATAATATCTCTTTAATTAAAAGCCATGTCCATAATAACAATTTTCTCAAAGAAGAAAATATGCATGAACATTAGAAGTTAAATAATTTCTCTTAAATTGAGACACTCCATTCATTTTGATAAGACACGAATATTTTCACAAACAATGCACCAACTGAAATGCAATACTCAACAAATTATCAAATGAAGGCTAATTGTTGAGCAATTTCACTTCTGTAATTTTATGAAAGCATATAGCACTTTGACCAACAACAACATATCTATCAAAATAGTTTATTTAACCGAACAAATGCATATATTTATATATCAATTGAGTGGATTAAGCAGTAGAGCATTTACCCAAGAATTCGCTCAAGAATGCATCACTTCTCTAGCATGAACAAGAAGAGTAGAGATATCACTTCATGTATAGAAAAATAATTATATATTTAGGGTAATTCGAACATAAAATTGCAGGCAGAAAAATGCATCTTATGTAAACTGTCATAATACTAAACGAAAATTCCTGAACCAAAACAAACAATGGGGTCCAACAAAATTTTAGTGGATACACATCCCATTTTTTTTTAATGAATTTTCACGGATGACTATTGAAACCAGTAACAAGACAACATGCACTAAATACCAAAACGCCTTAAGATTGTTGGTAAAATTATCAATCTCGCATACTGTTTAACACAAAAATTCAAGCAAAAACGAAAGCATAAAATAGAACAGAAAACTTATTGACTGATGCGAGTGTAGCACTGTGCCCTTAAGACGTTTTTTGTAATATCCCAATTTTTGAAAAAAGGGCAATTCGGTCTTTTAGCAAAAATCAGAATATTATGTTTTTTTAAAGGATTTTCGAAAAAAAAAAAAAGAAAAAAAAAGGGATAAACAAGGATTTCCTTTTTAAGGAAAATAATTAGATAATTGGGATTATAAAAGGAAAACTAATCCTAATTTTAACCTAGTTGTTTTTTACCAAAAAAAAAAAAAAAAAGAAAGGGGCGCATATTTTGTGAGGAAGAGGCGCAGGAGAGAAAAGAAAAAAAAAAGGAGAAGAGGCTTTCGATTTTCGAGGCTAATCCGTTGCTCTTTTCAACAGACGTCTCAAGAGATAAAGGATCACCGCGAGATGAGGATCGTTTTGATACCAACAATCCCTAGATCCGTTGACGTTGGAGGTTAAAGGTTTAACCTTTTTATCAAAGCTTTGGTAGTTTGGATCGTTGTACCACGCAAATTAAGGTAACGTGGTTTTCTTATCGTATGATTAAGGTTTCGTAAAGTGGTAGAGCAATTTGTATGATTGTTTTTCATGGTTTTAATTTGTTTAAGTCGAGGTTGGGTTGAATTTAAGTAGAAAACGCAGAGTGCAGAAAACTGTCCTCTGTGGTGCAAGAAAAACGTGTATTTGTGCAAGAGAGAGGCTCGGTCGACCGAGCCTATCCATTCGGTCGATCGAGTGTTGGTTCATCCGTACGGATGAGTTTTGTATCCGTACAGCTATTTCTCAGTATCGGACAACAAGTTTATCCATCCGGACAGGGACTGTTTCAGTGCTATTTTTCTTTGTTATGTGTTTCAAGCTCCATAATAGCGTATTTACTGCTTAACCTTATGTGACAAAGCCCTGAATTAGCTTTTGATGCGTTTAGTTCCGGCACCACATGGATTCCCTAAAAAGATGAAGTGTGGGACCGTCGAAAGCTTTGGATTTGCCTTGTGCTTCGATAAGCTAGAGTTTATCGATGTCTGTGTAATTGCTAGGGGCTTGTCCGTGTCTAGTGGTCTAAGTACGAGAGTAGGAGATGTGAGGGAGCTTACTTGAAAACACTGTTAAACATCTAATCAAACATATATGCTAGATTAATAATCTTAAACATCATGCAATGCTTGGTAAGGCATAGTACAATATCGCGATGTGTTTCTCGACTGACAAAGTAGACTGTACTCCACGCGGTCCAATCGATTGGCTAGATAAAGCGTCTGGTACATTCTGCCGGTTATCATACTATCGGGACTCAGATATTCCCGGGGCTACTAAAGCGTGTCTCTAAGTAGGTTGCACCCAGTTGTCCTAGTACATCCTATTACTAGGCGTAGTGCCCTTGTTATTCATGATGTAACAAACTTGAGCTAAGCTAGATACCTTTGGAACCTCATGTTATGCTATGAACATAATATGATAGTTAGCTAGGGTTAATAATGGAAATGAATTAATAAAAGACGGCGTTGCTTTTATTTCTTTATGAGATCATGGTTATATGATCTTCTACGCGTTACTGAGTACTTTTGTACTTACCCCGTTACGTTGTGTTTGTCTTTCCCTTTCCCCAAAGAAGATGAACAGGTTGCTACGGTTGACGAGTTCTTTGATGATGAAGTTTGAGATGAAGCTTTTGAAGACTTAGTTCTTTTAGTTGTTTCTTTCTTAAAACAGTTGTTTCACGTTTGAACAATGTTGTCCTTCTTTTGGTTTAGCTTCTTTTGAGATCTATTTGGATTTTGATGTTGGATGATTAGTTCTCTTTATTGGATTTAGTTTTTCACAGCATTGATTACCGTTTGTTCGATATTTTGGTTTCCCCGAGTTGTTGAGTTGTTTTATCTTCCGCATCATTTTAGTTCTGATGTATGACGTAAGGCTTACATATATTATTGAATTTATTTGATAATATATGTACCGAGCGCTCTTTCAGGATAAGGACTCGGTGTCCGGGAATGGTGCGTTACAGTTGGTATCAGAGAGAAAGGTTTTCCTTGCTGTGTAGGACTTGATTTCTTCGTTAAGATAAGTTTTAGAGCTTTAGTAACCCCTCTCTTTTCTTGGTAACAGAATGGTTCTTACTAGAGGAGGAACTATTACGAGTAACACCGAGGCAGCTAACACCCAGACGGGTAACGCTGAGGCAGGATTTTCCGGGGTTGTGATTCCGAGAAGGAGAAGAAGTGGACTTGCTACCCAGGGGCGTACAGTTTCCCAAGGGAACACCCCGTCTGTGAGCAGCATCATGCGTGGGGTGAATCAGGGACCAGACATTCTCACCAGAGGTAGAGTGGGACAAGGGGGTCCTTCAAGGTTTAACACCCGCGTACCGGTTACTACTTCAGCTCCAAGGACCACGAGTTGGACCGGGTTGGGACTTTCTCATCCACCGGCTAGTAAGTTTTCCAGTTATCCACAGGTATCGACGTTTCCTTCTGCACCGCTGAGTTTTACACCGCAACCAACGGTTCTACCTCCACCACCGCCTAGGTCGGATTCGTTCGTAGCACCTGGCTACACCCATCCCCAGTAGAACTATCAGTATCAGAATGCCCCACCAAAGGCAAAGCAGCGAAGACAAAGCATCATCAGTTTGGGGGTTATGAAAGACCAGTGGATTGGTATGATAAGATGAAGAAACATAGGGTGCCAGAGTTCTTTGGCAATGTCGAACCAACAGCAGCAGACCTATGGATTCGTGGGTTCGAGAAGGCGTGCAGAAATATGAAAGCTCCAGAATCTGAGTGGGCTCATTTAGCCATATCCTTGTTGGCAGGGAATGCAAAAAGTTGGATGGAAGCATATGAGCAAGTTAATCCAAGGATCACGGATTGGGCAGTGTTCAAGGATCTGTTCTACAAGGAATACTTTCCTAGGACAGCACGGAATGCGAAAGCTAATGAGTTCCTGAGTTTGAAACAAGGGAGATATAGTACAGTAACTCAGTACTCCCAGAAGTTCCATGAGTTGGGCAGATTCTACCCTGAGATCATGAAAAGTGAAGAGAAAAAGATTGATAAATTCATGGAAGGATTGTCACATGAAGTGGCAAAGGGCATGCTAGGAGATAGACCTACGAGCATGGCAAGCGTCATGGATAGAGCTTTGATTGCGGAGAGATTTGCCCATAGACAGACGGTTGTAGTTGGAGATAAGAGGTCCTTCTCAAATTTTCAAGGAAGTAATAGAGGAGCACCGTAGCAGAATGTTAAGAGGACAGGAAATCCGGCTACGAAGAGTTCTGCAAGTGGAACGCCAGCGGTTTGTGCTAAGTGTAACAAGACACACACAGGAGAGTGCATGGCAAGTAGCATTAGTTGTTTCCACTATGGGGAAGTGGGACATTACTCGAGAGCGTGTCCTAAGAAGCTCTCTCAAGGTAATCAGGCAGGAGGACGAGGTAACCAGCAGGGTAATCGTGCTATGGGCAGCAGACCAGTTCGTGTCTTCGCAGCAGATGTAGAACCGGAAGAGTTAGATGACCTTGTGGTGACAGGTACTTTTCAGTGTTTGTGTTTATTATAAATATTTAATATGATACAGCGCGCATATGATATTACATATTTATACTTAAATTGATTCACTTGTTAGGTACCATAATCATAGATAATCTAACAGTTTCAGCTCTGTTTGATACTGGAGCTTCAGGGACTTTTGTTTCCTCTAAGATAGCTAAGAAGTTGAACCTACCTCTTAAGGAATTGGAGAGACCTTTGAGTATAACCACACCTTTGGGAAGAGTCACTAGATGTGCTCAAGTCACACCCCAAGTTGATATTAGAGTTGGGACTTGCAAGTGCCAGCATGCTTTGACGGTGTTGGATTTCTCGGATTTCGATGTTATCCGGGCTATGGAATGGTTGTCCAAGAATTACGTCTACTTGGATTGTAGAGGTAAGAGGGTGATCTTTAATGCCCTAGGGAAATCAGCTAAAACGTTTCAGGGTAATGTATACAAGACTAGCAAGGGTCGTTATCCGATTATCTCAGCAGTTAAAGCCCTAAAAGCTTTGAAGAGGAGTTGCCAGGGTTTCGTTGTCTATGCATTAGATAAGGAAAAGCATAGGCCCGAGTTAGGAGAGACTCGTGTAGTTAAGGACTTTCCTGAAGTTTTCCCGGAAGATTTGCCAGGACATATGCCTGATAGGGCCATAGAGTTCGAGATCGAATTGATTGCCGGAGCATCACCAGTGGCTAAAGCACCTTATAGGATGGCACCAACGGAGTTGAAAGAGTTGAAACCTCAGCTTAAGGAGATGCTAGAGAAAAACATCATCCAGCCAAGTACATCACCATGGGGAGCACCGGTCTTGTTTGTGAAGAAGAAAGATGGGAGTATGCGTTTGTGCATCGACTACCGAGAGTTGAATAAACTGACAATCAAGAATAAGTATCCTTTACCAAGGATTGATGATCTGTTCAGTCAGTTGCAAGGTAAGAAGGTGTTCTCTAAGATTGATCTTAGGTCCGGTTATCATCAGTTGAAGATCAAGGTGTCAGATATACCTAAGATAGCCTTCAGTACGAGATATGGACATTATGAGTTTTTGGTTATGCCATTTGGACTCACTAATGCTCCATCGAAGTTCATAGACTTGATGCAAAGAGTTTTCATGACTTATCTCGATAAGTTTCTGATAGTTTTCATAGACGATATCTTGGTATACTCTAAGGATGAGGAAGAGCATGAAGAACACTTAAGGATAGTTCTACAGACCTTAAAGGAGAACAAATTATACGCCAAGTTTTCTAAGTGTGAGTTTTGGTTGGACCAGGTTAGTTTTCTTGGGCATATAATTTCTGGAGAAGGCATTAAGGTGGATCCAGCAAAGATAGAAGCCATTTCTAAGTGGCCTAGACCGACATCAGTAACGGGGATAAGAAGTTTCTTGGGTCTAGCACGGTACTACCGGAAGTTTGTAAAGGATTTCTCTAAGATAGCTACACCTCTCACGAGGCTTACTCAAAAGAACGTTAAGTATGAGTGGACCAGTGAATGTGAGGAAGCTTTCCAGACTTTGAAAGAAAAGTTGACCACAGCACCCGTGTTAGCATTACCAGAAGTTTTTGGTAACTATGATGTATATACGGATGCATCGGGTCAAGGTTTGGGTTGTGTTTTGATGCAATCAGGGAAGGTAATTGCTTATGCATCTAGGCAATTGAAGGTGCATGAGAAGAATTACCCTATACATGACTTGGAGTTGGCAGCAGTGGTTTTTGCTCTGAAGCTTTGGAGACACTACTTGTACGGTGTCAAGGCAAGGATCTTCACGGATCATAAGAGTCTTAAGTTCTTCTTTACTCAGGAGAATCTGAACATGAGACAAATAAGATGGTTGGAGTTCGTGAACGATTACGGCCTGGACATTCAATACCATCCGGGTAAAGCGAATGTTGTAGCAGATGCACTTAGCCGGAGAGCGGTTAATGCTATCATTACCTTGCAAGAAGTTGTGGATCAGTTGGATAGGATGCAGATTCAAGTGATTGAAAGGAAGGGTGAAGCTCAAATTTTGGCGCCATTGATGGCAAGGTCAGATTTGCTAGATGAGATTCGGGCTAAGCAGGATAAAGACCTGGTGTTGATTAATTTGAAGCGAGTGGCTCGAGAGAAGCCTACAGTGGGTTATCAGTTGGACAAGAGTGGTCATCTTTGGAATGGAGACCGTTTGTGTGTGCCCGATGTGGATGGCCTAAGAGAGAAGGTTATGGATAAAGCTCATAAGATTGCTTTTGCAGTACATCCAGGAGCCACTAAGATGTATAGAGATCTCAAGGAGAGGTATTGGTGGCCTGGTATGAAGTTAGGGATCGCGGAGTTTGTGGCAAGTTGTGATACATGCCAGAGAGTGAAAGCAGAACACAGAAGGCCAGGAGGTTTGTTGAAACCCCTGGAGGTACCGGAATGGAAATATGAGAATATCACGATGGATTTCATCACCGGTTTGCCTAAGACTAAGGGCGGTCATGACATGATTTGGGTGATTGTGGATAGACTCACAAAATCAGCCCATTTCTTGCCGTGTAAAGTGGACATGCCTATAAAGAAGTTCGCTACTATGTATATCGACAATATAGTGAAGCTTCATGGTGTGCCTCTATCCATTGTATCCGATAGGGATAGCAGTTATTATCGCCGCACGGAAGGGATTAGTAAAGCTTTTGGGACGAAGAGTGATTTGAGTACAGCGTTTCATCCGCAGACGGATGGACAGTCAGAGAGAACAATTCAGACTCTCGAGGACATGCTTAGAGCTTGTGTTTTGGATGCCGGAGGATCATGGATAGATTACCTCAATTTGGCTTAGTTTGCTTACAACAATAGTTACCATGCAAGTTTGGGAATGCCACCTTTTGAGGCCTTGTACGGTAGGAAGTGTAGAACTCCACATTACTGGGATGAAGTGGGAGAGAAACATATCATAGGGCCGGAGATGGTTCAGCAAGCCAAGGAGAAAATCAAGTTGATAAGGAAAAATCTGAAAGCTGCTCAAGATCGTCAGAAGAGTTGGGCCGATGTTAGAAGAAGACCGCTAGAGTTTGAGGTCGGGGATAGAGTTTACCTTCGAGCGTCTCCAATGAAGGGTATCAAGAGGTTCGGACAGAAAGGAAAGCTAAGTCCAAGGTATGTAGGACCTTTTGATGCCATCGAAAGAGTTGGGAAGTTGGCCTATAGACTTCGGTTACCAGAGTCGATGTCTAGAGTCCACAATGTTTTCCTTGTATCGATGCTTAGGAAGTGTCTATCTAAGGTGGACATTGAATCTGAGATTGACCCGGAAGTGTTGCAAGATAATCTCTCCTATGTGGAGAAGCCGATAAGGATTCTGGATAGGAAAGAGAAGGTGATAAAGAGACGAGTGATCCCGTTAGTATTAGTGCAATGGAGCAATCATGCACCGACGGAAGCCACTTGGGAAGTGGAAGCGGACATGTTCGACGAGTTCCCAGAGTTCCCTCATCTACCAGGTACGATCTAGTTTCGAGGACGAAACTCCTCTTAAGGGGGGAGGAATGTAATATCCCGATTTTTGAAAAAAGGGCAATTCGGTCTTTTAGCAAAAATCAGAATATTATGTTATTTTCTTTTAAAGGATTTTCGAAAAAAAAAAGGGATAAACAAGGATTTTCTTTTTAAGGAAAATAATTAGATAATTGGGTTATAAAAGGAAAACTAATCCTAATTTTAACCTAATTGTTTTTGACAAAAAAAAAAAGAAAGGGCGCATATTTTGAGAGGAAGAGGCGCAGGAGAGGAAAGAAAAAAAAAATGAGAAGAGGCTTTCGATTTTCGAGGCTAATCCGTTGCTCTTTTCAACAGACGTCTCAAGAGAGAAATGATCACCGCGAGACGAGGATCGTTTTGATACCAACAATCCCTAGATCCGTTGACGTTGGAGGTTAAAGGTTTAACCTTTTTTTTCAAAGCTTTGGTAGTTTGGATCGTTGTACCATGCAAATTAAGGTAACGTGGTTTTCTTATCGTATGATTAAGGTTTCGTAAATGGTAGAGCAATTTGTATGACTATTTTTCATGGTTTTAATTTGTTTAAGTCGAGGTTGGGTTGAATTTGAGTAGAAAACGCAGAGTGCAGAAAACTGTCCTATGTGGTGCAAGAAAAACGTGTATCTGTGCAAGAGAGAGGCTCGGTCGACCGAGCCTATCCATTCGGTCGACCGAGTGTTGGTTCATCCGTACGGATGAGTTGTGTATCCGTCTGACTATTTCTCGATGATCGGATGACAAGTTTATCCGTCCGGACAGGGACCGCTTTATTTGATCTTTGTTTTTCTTTGTTATGTGTTTCAAGCTCCATAATAGCGTATTTACTGCTCAACCTTATGTGACAAAGCCCTGAATTAGCTTTTGATGCGTTTAGTTCCGGCACCACATGGATTCCCTAAAAAGATGAAGTGTGGGACCGTCGAAAGCTTTGGATTTGCCTTGTGCTTCTATAAGCTAGAGTTTATCGATGTCCGTGTAATTGCTAGGGGGCTTGTCCGTGTCTAGTGGTCTAAGAAACGAGAGTAGGAGATGTGAGGAGCTTACTTGAAAACACTTAGGTGGCTAGTTAAACATCTAATCAAACATATGTGCTAGATTAATAATCTTAAACATCATACAATGCTTGGTAAGGCATAGTACAATATCGCGATGTGTTCTCTGACCAGACAAATAGACTGTACCCACGCCGGTCAATCGATTGGCTAGATAAAGCGTCTGGTACATTCTGCCGGTTATCACACTATCGGGACTCAGATATTCCCGGGGCTACTAGAGCGTGTCTCTAAGTAGGTTGCACCCAGTTGTCCTAGTACATCATATTACTAGGCGTAGTGCCCTTGTTATTCATGATGTAACAAACTTGAGCTAAGCTAGATACCTTTGGAACCTCATGTTATGCTATGAACATAATATGATAGTTAGCTAGGGTTAATAATGGAAATGAATTAATATAAGACGGCATTGCTTTTATTTATTTATGAGATCATGGTTATACGATCTTCTACGCGTTACTGAGTACTTTTGTACTTACCCCGTTACGTTGTGTTTGTCTTTCCCTTTCCCCAAAGAAGATGAACAGGTTGTTACGGTTGACGAGTTCTTTGATGATGAAGTTTGAGATGAAGCTTTTGAAGACTTAGTTCTTTTAGTTGTTTCTTTCTTAAAACAGTTGTTTCACGTTTGAACAATGTTGTCCTTCTTTTTGGTTTAGCTTCTTTTGAGATCTTTTGGGATTTGGATGTTGGATGATTAGTTCTCTTTATTGGATTTAGTTTTTCACAGCATTGATTACCGTGTGTTCGATCTTTTGGTTTCCCCGAGTTGTTGAGTTGTTTATCTTCCGCGTCGTTTTAGTTCTGATGTATGATGTAAGGCTTACATATATTATTGAATTAATTTGATAATATATGTGCCGAGCGCTCTTTCCGGATAAGGACTCGGTGTCCGGGAATGGGGCGTTACAGTTGGTATCAGAGAGAAAGGTTTTCCTTGCTATGTAGGACTTGATTTCTTCTTTAAGATAAGTTTTAGAGCTTTAGTAACCCCTCTCTTTTCTTGGTAACAGAATGGTTCTTACTAGAGGAGGAGCTAATACGAGTAACACCGAGGCAGCTAACACCCAGACGGGTAACGCTGAGGCAGGATTACCGGGGTTTTGATTCCGAGAAGGAGAAGAAGTGGACTTGCTACCCAGGGGCGTACAGTTTCCCAAGAGAACACCCCGTCTGTGAGCAGCATCATGCGTGGGGTGAATCAGGGACCAGACATTGTCACCAGAGGTAGAGTGGAACAAGGGGGTCCTTCAAGGTTTAACACCCGCGTACCGGTTACTACTTCAGCTCCAAGGACAACGAGTTTGACCGGGTTGGGACTTTCTCATCCACCGGCTAGTCAGTTTTCCAGTTATCCACAGGTATCGACGTTTCCTTCTGCACCGCTGAGTTTTACACCGTAAACGACGGTTCTACCTCCACCACCGCCTAGGTCGGATTCGTTCGTAGCACCTGGCTACACCCATCCCCAACAGAACTATCAAGATCGAATGCCCCACGGTCGGCGCAGCCCGTGCACAAAGATCATCGATTTGGGGGTTATGACAGACCAGTGGATTGGTATGAGAAGATGAAGAAACATAGAGTGCCAGAGTTCTTTGGCAATGTCGAACCAACAGCAGCAGACCTATGGATTCGTGGGTTCGAGAAGGCATGCAGAAATATGAAAGCTCCATAATCTGAGTGGGCTCATTTAGCCATATCCTTGTTGGTAGGGAATGCAGAAAGTTGGATGGAAGCATATGAGCAAGTTAATCCAAGGATCACAGATTGGGCAGTGTTCAAGGATCTGTTCTACAAGGAATACTTTCCTAGGACAGCACGGAATGCGAAAGCTAGTGAGTTCCTGAGTTTTAAATAAGGGAGATATACTACAGTAACTCAGTACTCCCAGAAGTTCCATGAGTTGGGCAGATTCTACCCTGAGATCATGAAAAGTGAAGAGAAAAAGATTGATAAATTCATGGAAGGATTATCACATGAAGTGGCAAAGGGCATGCTAGGAGATAGACCTACGAGCATGGCAAGCGTCATGGATAGAGCTTTGATTGCGGAGAGATTTGCCAGTAGACAGACGGTTGTAGTTGGAGATAAGAGGTCCTTCTCAAATTTTCAAGGAAGTAATAGAGGAGCACCGCAGCAGAATGTTAAGAGGACAGGAAATCCGGCTACGAAGAGTTCAGCAAGTGGAACGCCAGCAGTTTGTGCTAAGTGTAACAAGACACACACACAGGAGAGTGCATGGCAGGTAGCGTGAGTTGTTTCCACTGTGGGGAAGTGGGACATTACTCGAGAGCGTGTCCTAAGAAGCTCTCTCAAGGTAATCAGGCAGGAGGACGAGGTAACCAGCGGGGTAATCATGCTATGGGCAGCAGACCAGTTCGTGTCTTCGCAGCAGATGCAGAACCGGAAGAGTTAGATGACCTTGTGGTGACAGGTACTTTTCAGTGTTTGTGTTTATTATAAATATTTAATATGATATAGCGCGCATATGATATTACATATTTATACTTAAATTGATTCACTTGTTAGGTACCATAATCATAGATAATCTAGCAGTTTCAGCTATGTTTGATACTGGAGCTTCAGGGACTTTTTTTTCCTCTAAGATAGCTATGAAGTTGAACCTACCTCTTAAGGAATTGGAGAGACCTTTGAGTATAACCACACCTTTGGGCAGAGTCACTAGATGTGCTCAAGTCACACCCCAAGTTGATATTAGAGTTGGGACTTGCAAGTGCCAGCATGCTTTGACGGTGTTGGATTTCTCGGATTTCGATGTTATCCTGGGTATGGACTGGTTGTCCAAGAATTACGTCTACTTGGATTGTAGAGGTAAGAGCGTGAACATTAATGCCCCAGGGAAATCAACTAAAACGTTTCAGGGTAACGTATACAAGCCTAGCAAGGGTCGTTATCCGATTATCTCAACAGTTAAAGCCTTAAAAGCTTTGAAGAGGAGTTGCCAGGGTTTCGTTGTCTTTGCATTAGATAAGGAAAAGCATAGGCCCGAAAGAGACTCGTGTAGTTAAGGACTTTCCTGAAGTTTTACCGGAAGATTTGCCAGGACATATGCCTGATAGGGCCATAGAGTTCGAGATCGAATTGATTGCCGGAGCATCACCAGTGGCTAAAGCACCTTATAGGATGGCACCAGCAGAGTTGAAAGAGTTGAAAACTCAGCTTAAGGAGATGCTAGAGAAACACATCATCCAGCCAAGTACATCACCATGGGGAGCACCGGTCTTGTTTGTGAAGAAGAAAGATGGGATTATGCGTTTGTGCATCGACTACAGAGAGTTGAATAAACTGACAATCAAGAATAAGTATCCTTTATCAAGGATTGATGATCTGTTCATTCAGTTGCAAGGTAAGAAGGTGTTCTCTAAGATTGAGATTATGTCCGGTTATCATCAGTTGAAGATCAAGGTGTCAGATATACCTAAGACAGCCTTCAGTACGAGATATGGACATTATGGGTTTTTGGTTATGCCATTTGGACTCACTAATGCTCCACCGAAGTTCATGGACTTGATGCAAAGAGTTTTCATGACTTATCTCGATAAGTTTGTGATAGTTTTCATAGACGATATCTTGGTATACTCTAAGGATGAGGAAGAGCATGAAGAACACTTAAGGATAGTTCTACAGACCTTAAAGGAGAACAAATTATACGCCAAGTTTTCTAAGTGTGAGTTTTGGTTGGACCAGGTTAGTTTTCTTGGGCATATAATTTCTGGAGAAAGCATTAAGGTGGATCCAGCAAAGATAGAAGCCGTTTCTAAGTGGCCTAGACCGACATCAGTAACGGGGATAAGAAGTTTCTTGGGTCTAGCAGGGTACTACCGGAAGTTTGTAAAGGATTTCTCTAAGATAGCTACACCTCTCACGAGGCTTACTCAAAAGAACGTTAAGTATGAGTGAGCGACATCAGTAACGGGGATAAGAAGTTTCTGGGTCTAGCAGGGTACTACCGGAAGTTTGTAAAGGATTTCTCTAAGATAGCTACACCTCTAACGAGGCTTACTGTTGGTCCCTTGAAAAGGCTTTGGTTAAGTTTAGAGGGGGGGTGAATAAACTTAACACTTAAAACTTTTTGGAGTTAACAAATTCTACAACTTCGGTGATCTGGCGATACTTGAGTCTGGCCGAGACTTGAAGAGTCTCTTTGAGACTTCAAAGAGCTCCGATAATGATGAGTCTCTTGTGATTCGGTTTCTTGAATTTGTGCAAATGGAATTATATCAAAGTTAAGCCTTAATACTTGTTGTTAAATATGATACTAAGTATTAGATACTCAGTAGTGCAAGTGTGTGAATTTAGTTGCTAGATTCAAAGAGGTTGATGTGTGTAATAAACTAAGTCACGAGAATATAAATGTCGAAAGTAAATAGCCGATTTTATAGTGGTTCAGGTGGTGTAATCCTCGTCACCCACTCTTCTCTGTGATGTTGGAGGAAATTCACTAGAGATCTTTGATATATTTGTTACAAAGATTCCTAAGGTTGCTTGTCCTTCACCAATAACTATGGCTTCACAAAGCTCAAAAGGAGCAGTAGGATTGTCGCTCCCGAGTCTTCCACTGGTCCTTGAAGGGTAGGATTGCCTCTTCACCGGCTCCACCACAAACAACGATCTTTCACACCCAACAGATGCTTCACTGTCTTCAGCAGGTTCTTTATGAAATAAAGATTGAATCAAGTAAATGATTCAGTTGCAGCAGCTTGATTAGGATGATGTAATCAGCAGCTTATAGTCTTCAAGTGTGTAGTCTTGATGCAGCTTGAATACATAATGCACTTGAAGAAATTTACTAGATCAGCAACTTTATGCCCAAAGAAGTTCAAAGCAGGTGTTTTTATTTCAAGATTAACACTTAAAGTTTATCCAAAATTCATCATCTTTTTCTGAGTTGAAAGTCTTCTATTTATAGGCAAGAATGCATGTGACTTGTATTTGAATTTCAAATGTAACCGTTCCTTGTTTTTGTCCCATCTGATTTCATTCTGTCACTATTCATAGGGTCGACATCGCGTAATTCCTTTTGACAAATGCGGTCATCATCCACCCTTTGACTTGTGTCCATTGGATAAAGTCCTGAATCATCCCAACGTTCTTTTAATCCTAACCACTGATTTTTTTGATCAAATCAGAGGTAGTTGGCTGTCCTTATCCATGTAATCTTCAAAAATAATCTTGAATTAATCGAGGTATATATCAGCAGGTTCATCAGTCTGCCGAAGTTTCAATCATCTCACGATCATGATATTTCGTGTATAAAATACAATGCAGCTGATTCCTTTTATCTAACTTTTAATTGTGAAGTTAGATTACACCATTTTAATTATAACTAAGTTCCAAACATCATCCAACTTATGGAACTTAGACCTTCTACACAAGGTATATGAAATCAGTTTAGGTCATCACAGACTTGCCTAAATTCTGATTCCATATCCTTGACTTTAATTACTAAGTTTGATCCCTTAGCCTTCTATAACTGAGTTTGAACCCTCAGCCTTCAGTCTTCTGTCTTCAGCAGGTTCCTGACTAGTCTACTGACCTATCTACCCTACTGACCTAGACTGCATCAGCGATACAAGTCGGTGACCATTACAAAGGCTTGTTTGATCAAACCTAATTGTGAATCAAACTCTAATAAACCTATACATTTGATCTAGACATCTTTTTGCCTTTGCACTATAATTAGCGTATGGCACTCGTCATCAAAACTAAAAAATAAGTCCAACAATTTCCCCCTTTTTGGTGATGATGCCACTACCCTCACCTATCAGCAAAGCAAAAAGATATAAAACACAAATAGAACAAATTCAGTCAATTCTCATTAAAATCATTGTTCAGTTATTACAAACTAGATGCAGCAAAGATAAAGAATGATAAGTATGCTGATCTATTGTCTCTTCCTCTTTCTTGTCTAGCCTTCTCAGCTTGTTCTTGATAGGCTCTGATTTGTTCTATCATATCCCTCATCCATTCATTTTCAATCAGTGTAAAATCAATGTAGGGATTGACTTGCTTCCACCAGTTCCATGCTTCAGGCAGGATAAGATTGATGTCATTCACTCTGAATCCAAACTTCATGTACAGTTCCTTGAATTCATCAAGTGAGTCCTTTGCTTTTGTGATAGGTAAGGTCCTATCACCTCTGCCACTTCTTCCACCTTTTCCACCTCTGCCTCCTCTGTAAGTTGCCCTTAAGGCTCTGACTCTTGCTTCCCAAAATTTTAATCCCAAGAAAGAGTTAAGACCTTCATGAAACCCCATGTCATGATAAGGTCTCCTCCTGTTGTAATACTCTTTCTTGTACTGTCTAAGAAGATCATCAGTAAGTTGAACTCTGCCAGGTGCAGGTTGCCTGAAAGCATTGGTTTCATCAGTCCATCTCTTTTGTGCAAAGAGTCTTGCAGCCTCCTTTGCTGCAGCTGATTGGCCCTCTTCCCCCTTAGTGACATCATCAACAAAACGGGATATAAGGCCATGAATACCCTCCTGTGATACTATCACTCTATTCAATTGACCTTCCATAGTTCCAGTTCTAGTATCAATAGCAGTGATCCTGGATTGCAATGTCTCCTCCAGTCTGTTGATCCTTTCAGTAAGTTTGGGATCGAGCAAAGCAAAGTTGTTGTGCAAAGAAGAGCTCATGAGGTTCAGTGTAGCGACAAGTTTGTCAAGTTTCTGATGGATGGAAAGAAGTTGGTCTTTCAGAAACTTATCTTTCAAAGTATTCCCTTGCTTGATTCCTCTTACATCTAGCATCATATCATTGACAGCATTTTGAGTGGATGCAAAATTTGAAGCAATATCATACGCAGATTGTCTGTTTTCATTTACCATCTTCATCAGTTCTTCAAATCTACATTTCTTTCTGTCAGCTTGAGTTCTTAATGTTGCATATCATTTCGATGATTCTTAACTCATTGAAAACTTCAACCGGCACTCCACCTGGTCATTCTACTATCGGTAGAGTCCATCGTGAGCTCCTCAACTCTATATTGTGCCTATTGTCTGCTGATGACCATTGCCTTACTCATATCTCTCCCAGCAGGGGGAGGTCCTTCCTCAACCATAGCACCAAGAATATCTTCCATGACTGGATCTTGTGCAGGTTCTTCAGCAGCTTCTTCTTCTCCAAATATTTGAAACTCGTCATCACTGTAGTCATAGTCCAGCAGCTGTTCTTCTTGATTAACAACAGCAGCCTGCTGACTATCCTTCCCTACAGTGGCCTTGGCCCCAGCAGGCTCCACTACAGCAGCCTCTTCAACAACAGGGGTTTCCTCCAAACCCAAATCAGGTTCCAACCTTTGTCCAGTGTTTGTTTGAGACTCAAAGCACTGCACCTCTCCTGCTCCAACCTTTTGTGCAAAAGTCTTTGTTTGTACTCCAACAACCTGTACCTCCTCTTCAGCTCTCTGTGGATTGAATATAGCCTCATTATCCACTTGGAAACGTTCTGCTTGACCAATTTTGTGCAGGATGATGGCAGTTTTAGTAAGAATGCCCTCAAAGTCAAAACCATCTTGATATTCAATGGATTCTTCTGAGCTGGCACTAGGTTCAGTGAAATCAGTAACCTTTTCTCCATCAAAATCCTCACTGCTCAAAGATCGGTTTGTGCAAGAGCTCTACAACATGGAATGTACTTGGTTCATCAGCCAGCCTACCAGCACTCAGAGTAATGCCTTCATTGATCAATGCCTCCAAATCATCCATGGTGAGATCCTGTAGATCCTCATCCATCTCTCCAGTCTGCTGGCCCTCAGCAGACTTACCAGTATCAGTAGACTGTTGTGCAGGTTGTTCTATGATTACTGCAGTCCCACTGGTTTGTCCTGGTCCAGAGGGGAAATCTCCTCTAGAATCTGATGATGAGGAAGAATCATCATCTCCATCTCTTGGATCCCTAAACTTGATACCTTCTTCTTTCTGTTGCTCATCAAACAGATCCATCAATCTTGATTGCAGCAAGCTAGTATCAATCAGATCCAGCAGGTTTTCCACTCCCATCTTTTCGAAAGCCCATTCTTCAAGATCTGTCATTGGTTCAGCAGCTGGCTTTTGTCTCTTGTAGAAACCAAACTTCCACTGAAAATAGTCAGCAATTTGCTGAAGTTTGGGATCTACATACTCCTCTGTTTTCTTTCTTTGTTTCACATGCCTTTCAAATGGCATAAAGGATCTCCTGGGAGCATCTCCAGCACCTTGTTGACCTCCAAAGGTTCCAACAAGTAGGTTCATGGTTTCTTCAACAGATGTTTGAAAGTCAGTAGGTTGCTAAGATTGTACATTTGTGCCTACTACTTCCATCTGTACCACACTTGGTTCCCCTTGACTTACATGCTCATCAGCAGGGTCAGCAGCAGATTGCTCTTCCCCCTGAGTTCTTGCCACACTTGCAGGGTCTTCAACCAAGTCTTCAATTGTCTTTTCAACTACCCACAGAGTTCAGTTCGGTGGTTTGTTGTGGTTCTTGAGAGATACTACAAAGAGGCTCGGGGTGAGTAGATCTGTCAGATATCTTCAACAGATTGCTCAACAACAACCTGTCCAGCATCAGTAGACTTGACACCCTCTTCAAGTGAGGAGTCAGTAATCTCCACAGGCCTGATTATAGTCAAGGGCTCAGCCTCTTCTTCCTCTTCTACTGATGCCCCTTCTTGGGCTCTCTGTGCCTCCAAGTTTTTCAGTTCTTTTCCTTTGCCATTCTTTTTCTTTTTGGCAACTTCCTTCATCCTCTTGGAGAGAGGTTCATCATCATCATCTTTCTCAACCACAGTAGACTTCCTCTTTCTACTAGCTTCCTTCTGTTGTTCTCTCAAAATTTCAACAACAGTTTTCCTTGCAGCTACAGCAGGGTCAATAACCTCCATTTGACCCTCAGCAGACTCAGCAGTCTGTGCTGTTTCCTTTCTTGTTTTCTTTGAAGGCTTTGAACCTTCAGTTATTTTCTTTGTATCTCCACCCTTTCTTTTCTCAGCAGCTTTCTTTGGTGCAGCAGGTTTGACAGATTTCTTTTAGATTGCTTGACCTGCTCAACACCAGCGTCACCATCATCTCCATCATTATCATCACCAGCAGCATCTCCAGCAATCTCTTCATCATTATCTAGACCAGGAATAGCATAATCAAGTTCCTTCTTGTATCTAGACTGATTTATCTTCTCAGATTCAAGATCAGGAACTTCCAAATGATTCAGCAGGGTCTGAATCATCAATCCTAAGGGTAAGGCCTTTGATTTCATTTTCCCTACTTTCTCCTCCTTGGCTACTTTCTTCATATAATGAATGAAATAACCAGCCCAATCAAACTTCATGCTCCTGCAGATGATTATCATCAGCTCTATCTTGGGTCCTGATAGAGTATCCATACTGCCAACTAGTCCAAGTATGTTCTTTGCAATGAGCTTGCTCAACAGACCGTACTCATTTCCAATATGTCTGGCAGTTGATGCCTGGTACGGATTTGGTGGCGCATTTGTTTTTAATCGATCAACAAACGCCAATTTGTCCAATCCCATTGATTCAGGATTGAGTGAACCATCCACCACTTCTTCAAATCCAAACACTTCCCTCAATAGACTAGAGGAGATTACAAGCTCCTCAGCATTCACAGTTGTCTTGAATGCTTCAGTTCCTTCTTCCCCAACCATATTCTTCCAGAAATCAATAACATTGGTGTATGAGATTGTTTCTAATCTGATATTGAGTTTGTTCTCCAAGCCCTCCTTATTCTTCGACCTATATTAATAGCCAACTCTGTTTGGTTTGCATCAACAACATAGCCTCTAACACTTTGGCTTGATTCGATTTGAACTTCAATCCTTTCCGCCATTGAAATAAGAAAAAGATGAAGAAGAATTGCTCTCAAGTCTGTGTTCACACAATGTAGGATTTGCAGAGATAAAGCAGAAATTGCAAGTAGAGAATCCGCTGTGTAACAGTCTGATTATATAGACAGTGGGTAGTTGAAACTGTCATTGCACGTACATTGAGGTAACCACGATTAAATTGAGTAAGTTCTGTCTTGACACGTGGCCCATTACTCCTCCATAACGTTTGTAACCGTTGGATGGTCTAACTATGGTAATAAATGATAGAATAAATATCCCGCCAAACTGTTTTTGACTTTAATAACTTTGACTGAGTAACGTTCCATTCAGTAGGGTAGTCCTCAGTAGGGTGGGCTCAGAAGTCTGCTGATAAATAGGCTTCAGCAGCCTGCTGACATATGTACTCTGCTGATCCCTGTTTTCTTTTTGTTTTGTTCAATTGATAATACAAGATGAAGTTTAATACCAACGACTGATCTTTCAAGTGAGCTCACCCAACATGACAAAGACCAATCCCCTTGGCAACCTCATTTGCTCAATTGTCCAAACATAAGTACATGTAATTGTTGATACCAATGATTAATCTGCTAAGTGAGCTCACCCAACATAGCAAAGACTAATCCCCTTGGTGAATTCCAATACACTGCTGGTTATCAGTCAACTTTTATAATTCCAAGTTCAGTCCTTAATTTGGCAAATCTTTCACTATCAAGTGGTTTAGTGAAAATATCAGCAAGTTGATCTTCAGTAGGGATGTATTGAACCACCACATCTTTCTTCTCAACATGATCCCTTATAAAATGGTGTCTCACATCAATGTGCTTGGTTTTTGAGTGCAAAACAGGATTTTCTGTGATTGCAATTGCACTTGTGTTGTCACACATAATTGGAATTTCCTTTTCTTCAATTCCATAATCCCTTAATTGTTGTCTTAGCCATAGTACTTGTGCACAAAGAACTTCCAAAGAACAATGTTTTCAAACTTTCAGCAGTAGAAGTTGATATAGAATTCTGTTTTTTGCTAAATCAGGAAACCAGTCTATTTCCCAATAACTGATAGGTTCCTGAGGTGCTTTTTCTATCAATCTTGCAACCAGCATAATCAGAATCTGAGTAGGATATCACTTTGAAGCTTCCTTCCTTGGAATACCATATCCCTAATCCCAAAGTCTCTTTTAGATATTTGAGAATTCTCTTGACTGCACCTAAATGACTTTCTTTAGTAGATTGAAATCTTGCACAAACACCTACAACAAAGGATATATCAGTCTCTTTGGCGATTAGTACTGACAGATCGCCTATCATCCTTCTGTATAAGGTCTGATCAACATCTTTGCCTTCTTTATCTTCATCCAATCTGATGTTTGTACTCATAGGAGTTGAGTTCTTAGTGTTGTTTTCCATACCAAACTTCTTCAGTAACTCCTTGGTATACTTGGTTTGATGAATGAAGATTCCATCTTTCATCTGTTTGACTTGCAATCCCAAAAAGTAGTTCATTTCTCCCATCATACTCATTTGGAATTTACTCTTCATTAGATTTGCAAATTTTTCACAGAGTAAATCATTTTCAGAACCAAAAATTATGTCATCCACATAAATTTGTACCAGCAGGGTGCTGTCCCCTTCACTGATTCTGAAAAGTGTCTTGTCAATGGTGCCTTTTGTAAAACCATTGTCCACCAAGAATTGAGATAGAGTCTCATACCATGCTCTTGGTGCTTGTTTCAATCCATAAAGTGCTTTGTTGAGTCTATACACTTTATCTTCTTGATCTTTAACTTCAAATCCATGAGGTTGCTGAACATACACCTCCTCTTCTAGAATGCCATTCAAAAATGCACTCTTGACATCCATTTGATATACTTTGAAGTTCTTATATGCAGCATGTGCTAAGAATATTCTGATAGCTTCCAATCTTGAAACAGGTGCATAAGTTTCATCAAAATCTATTCCTTCTGCTTGAGAATAGCCTTTTGCAACTAGTCTGGCCTTATTCCTTACAATGGTACCAGATTCATCAAGTTTATTTCTGTATACCCACTTAGTACCAATGATATTTGCATAACTTGGCATTTCAACTAGTGTCCAAACTTGATTTCTTTCAAATTCATTCAATTCCTCTTGCATAGCTATTATCCAATCTGGATCTGAAATAGCTTCTTCAACAAATTTTGGTTCCATTTGAGATAGAAAGCAAGTAAACATAGCTTCCAGTTGTCTTCTAGTCCTCACACCTTGCTGTACATTGCCAATAACTTGTTCAGCAAGGTTATTCCTTAACCATTGTGGGTTTTGGTTATTTTGATTTTCAGGAACATCATCCTCAGTAGGGTCTGCTGTAGCTTCTTCTACAGGGGTTGTGAGATCCTTGAACCGCTTTGGCTTTGTTGCATCAATAACATTACCAGCAGGTGTTCAAAGAGGGCGATGATCGAAACATTCAAATCATTGAATCTTTCCAGAACTTCAACACAATCTGGATCAGTGATTTGTTGGTTCTCAGCAGGTTCACAATCTTCATCTCCCATACCAGTAAACTTAGGTTCATCAAACACAACATGTATTGTTTCTTCATGTTTTAGTGATCTCTTGTTCAGTACCCTGAATGCTCTACTGACTGAAGAATATCCCAAGAAAATTCCTTCATCTAATTTTGGTTGGAAAGTTTTCAAATGTACCTTATGATTTAGAATAAAACATTTGCTTCCAAATGGATGGAAATAGGATATGTTAGGTTTCCTTCCATTCCAAACCTCATAAGGTGTCTTCAGCAGCTTCTTGTTTACTGATGTTCTGTTTTGTGTATAGCATGCTGTGTTTACTGCTTCAGCCCAATATCTTTCAGGTAGCAATGCTTCACAAATCATTGTTCTTCCTGCTTCCTTTAGAGTTCTGTTTATTCTTTCAGCAACCCCATTTTGCTGAGGTGTACCAGCAGCAGCAAGTTGATGTAGTACACCATTCTGTTCACAATATTCTCTTATAACTTTGTTGAGAAATTCAGTACCCTGATCTGATCTTATCTTTATTACTGTTAAACTTTTCTCATTTTGTAATCTTTTCAAAAGATTTGGCATGCTTTGGAGTGTTTCACTTTTCTTGTTCATAAATATCACCCAAGTGTACCTAGAGTAATCATCCACAACCACTAAGGTGTATTTCTTTCCTGTTACACTTGTTGGAGTTATTGGTGCAAAAAGATCCATATGCATCAGCTCCAACACTCTATTAGTTGATTGTTTGGTCTTTGATTTGAAACTTGACTTTATTTGTTTACCCTGCTGACATGCATCACATATAGCATCCTTCTTGAATGTGATCTCAGGTAAACCAATCACCAGTTTCTTCTTTACCAACTGATTAATATCATCAAAGTTTAAGTGATTCAACTTCTTGTGCCATAACCAATTGAGTTCTGATTTGGTATGCACAATCAGGCATGTTTCTGGAACTGCAGTAGACCAATCCACAACATACATATTCTGTTGTCTTTTACCAGCAAGTACAACTTGATCACCTCTTTCACTAATGACAATACAGTTGTCTTTGTCAAAAGTAACCCTGTATCCCATGTCACAGAATTGTCCAGTGCTTAGCAAGTTGTAGTCCAGTCCTTCCACATATGCAACATTCTTGATTGTAAGTCCATTCCTCACAAGTGTGCCATATCCTCTTGTATATCCAGGTGTATTCTTGTTGCCAAAATTCACCCTTGGACCATCTTTTGCCACAAAGTTTGTCAAACAGTGCTTATTCTTTGTCATATGTCTGGAACATCCACTGTCAAAGTACCAGACACCCTACAAAACAAAGTTAATGCATTTTAGGTACCCAAACCTATTTGGGTCCATAATGGTCAGTGGTAAGCATGACCCTTGGCATGTCTCCATAAGGTCTTCTCCTGAATGTGTCATACTTTGGTTCATACATGTATTCCACACATCCATAAGTTTTAACAGTAGGTTGTGTAGAATTCACATATGTTTTCTGGCCTTTTGGTTTATAATGCTGTTTGAAGTGATTCTTGGTGTTAGAAACATTTGCATAACCATTTGCTTGCTGTCTGTTAGAAACAGCCCTATAGTATGGAGTCTGCTGAGGTCTTGTGTAAGTCCTCTGCTGATCCCATTGACTAGGTTTTACCCTAGCAGTATGGTCAAACTTATTGTTTCTAGTATTAGATACAGGAATATTCCAATCATCATCAGTAGGGAACAGTCTACCTTTCCCCCTGAGATAAGTATCCCTTGAATGATTAACATTTTTGGGTTTAGGATTCTTATCCTTGGAATATTTCTGTCTCTTACCCTTCTGTGGTCCAGCAGACTTGGTAGTGTCCGCTATATCACAGCTTAGAAGGCACAAAGTGATTCTATTTTTAGATTTACTCTTTTTATTAGGAGCTGTTGACTTTCTTGACTTCTGATTTTGCTTCTTTGAAGCATTCTCATTGGGTTTAACTGCCTCAGCAACCTTACTGGGAGTTGGATCTAGTGTAGGTACAAACTTAGGACCAATTCTGGAACTAGGTTCAGTAACCTTACTGGTCCACTCTTGTTAGATTGCTGAGTTCCAAATCCAAGCCCTGTTCTATCCCCATAAGGCTTTCCTGATTTGTATGCAGTAGTGGAGCAAGATGGTTCAGCAGATTCAGAGGCTGCTGGATGTTCAGCAGACTTATTCTGATTCTGTCCAACATCTTTTTCCTTACCTTTGAGAACACTTAATTCAGCTTTCAATCTTCCAACTTCCAATTCAAGAGCTTCTTTTCAGCCTTCACAACCTCATAACCAGATTGTATTATCCTCAGTTGATTAAGGATGGCATCCAAAGTCTTATTGTTGTCAGAATTTCTAGGATTTGAACCACATGTTGATTCACAATCACTTCCAGCAGGAGTATTGATAGATCTGATGTTGTATACCTCCTCGTTTCATCCATATTGGCCATCAAAGCATAATCCATCATATCAAAGAACCTTGGTCTTTGTGTCATCCGATTCATTTCCTTTTTGATTCCACTTCATACCCGATTCATCTTCAACAACCATAGCCTTTTTGCCATGTCTTCTCTGTTGACTCTTGGTCTTGATGAGGTCCGACAATCAGTCTAAAATGTCCAGCTTCTTGCGGTTGAAACAAAGATAATCGGGTTCCTTGCCTTGTTTTAACTCGTGACGGTCAGTTTGAAGTGCCCTGGTTTCTTGCAATGAAAGCACTGAGATAGTCATTGTCTTTCTTTGGTTCTTCTTTCCTTCTTTCAAGAGGCCTCTTTGTAAAATTTCTTGAAGTGGCCTTTCCAGTCTTCATCATCCTGATTTTCTTGCTCAGTAGGGCAATCTGCTCTTGCATCTTATCCAGCAGATCATCCTGTCCTCCTGATGTTTCTTCTTGATGTGAAGCAGCCAATGCACTGGTCTTTGGCTCTTCTTTTTCAGTCTGAGGCACAAGCTTTTTGCTAAATTCATAAGCCTTTAGATCTGAAAACAATTTGAAGGTGTCTTCTTCATGCAACTTTCTCATTTCTTCAATTGCAGTCACCTTCATTTTCCAAGCATCTTTTGCAGGTAGAGCTTCCAAGATTTTGGTGTTTACTTCCACTTTTGAATAACTTACACTCAGCAGGGTAAGTTCATCCAGGATTGCATTGAATCTAGACTCCATTTGCTCAATGGTTTCATTTGGCAGCATCTTGAACTTTTGGAACCTCTTCCTGGCTACACTGATTTTGTTCTTCTTTATTGCATCAGTGCATTCACAGATTAGATGTATCTTGTCCCAAAGTTCCTTTGCAGTCTTGCCATCTTTAACCTTCATGTACATATTGCTATCCAAGGTTCTGTAAATGATGTCAATAGCAATATTGTTGAGGTTTGCTCTTTTTCTGTCTTCTGGATTCCATTCTCTTTTTGGTTTGAGGAATGTACTCGGTTGTATCACCCATCGCATCGCCTTGGTAATCTCCAGTGGTCCATCAGTTAGTACATCCATCATCTCATCATGAGTTGCAGCAAGGTAAGCCTGCATTCGACGTTTATACTCATCAAATCTATCTAGAGAACACATCAACATAGTTCTAGCATACTGTGTGTTATCTATGATGCAAGTCTTTGAAAATCAGTAACTTGAAAGAATGTTTTAAAGAATTTTCACAAGCACAACAAGTAGGATTACTTCAGAACAGAAGCACTGCTCCGATACCAATTGTTGGTCCCTTGAAAAGGCTTTGGTTAAGTTTAGAGGGGGGTGAATAAACTTAACACTTAAAACTTTTTGGAGTTAACAAATTCTGCAACTCAAAGATCACGATACTTCAAGAAGAGTGTGTTGATACTTCAAGAGTCTGCTGAGACTTCGTGCTTTCTGGCCGATAAATGATGAGTCTTGTGATTCGAGCTTCTTTGAATTTGTGCAAATGGAATTATATCAAAGTTAAGCCTTAATACTTGTTGTTAAATATGATACTAAGTATTTGATACTCAGTAGTGCAAGTGTGTGAATTTAGTTGCTAGATTCAGTAGGTTGATGTGTGTAATAAACTTTGTGCAGAATATAAATGCTGAAAGTAAATAGCCAGATTTTATAGTGGTTCCAGGTGGTGTAATCTCGTCACCCACTCTTCTCTCCGTGATGTTGGAGGAAATTCACTAGAGATCTTTGATATAGCTGTTACAAAGATTCCTAAGGTTGCTTGTCCTTCACCAATAACTATGCCTTCACAAACTGAAAATTGGGAACAGGTAGGATTGCTGCTCCTGAGTCTTCCACTGGTCCTTGAAGGGTAGGATTGCCTCTTCACCAGCTCCACCACAAACAACAGTCTTTCACACCCAACAGATGCTTCACTGTCTTCAGCAGGTTCTTTATGAAATAAAGATTGAATCAAGTAAATGATTCAGTTGCAGCAGCTTGATTAGGATGATGTAATCAGCATCTTGCAGTCTTCAAGTGTGTAGTCTTGATGCAGCTTGAATACAGAATGCACTTGAAGAAATTTACTAGATCAGCAACTTTATGCTCAGCAAGTTCAGCAGGGTGTTTTTCAGCTCAATATTAACACTTAAAGTTTATCCAAAATTCATCATCTTTTTCTGAGTTGAAAGTCTTCTATTTAAAGGCAAGAATGCATGTGACTTGTATTTGAATTTCAAATGTAACCGTTCCTTGTTTTTGTCCCATCTGATTTGCATTCTGTCACTATTCATAGGATCGACATCGTAAATTCCTTTTTGACAAGCAGGCGACCGCCCACCCTTTGACTTGTGTCCAATGGATAAAGTCCTGAATCATCCCAACGTTCTTTTAATCCTAACCACTGATTTGTTTGATCAAATCAGAGGTAGTTGGCTGTCCTTATCCATGTAATCTTCAAAAATAATCTTGAATTAATCGAGGTATATATCAGCAGGTTCATCAGTCTGCTGAAGTTTAAATCAGTCTGCTGATCATGATATTTCTGTGTATAAAATACAATGCAGCTGATTCCTTTTATCTAACTTTTAATTGTGAAGTTAGATTACACCATTTTAATTATAACTAAGTTCCAAACATCATCCAACTTATGGAACTTAGACCTTCTACACAAGGTATATGTAATCAGTTTAGGTCATCACAGACTTGCCTAAATTTTGATTCCATATCCTTGACTTTAATTACTAAGTTTGATCCCTTAGCCTTCAGAATCGAAGTTTGAACCCTCACCTTCGCCTTCGGTCTTCAAAGAGTCCCGACTAGTCTCATCGACCTATCTACCCTAATGACCTAGACCAGACTGCTGATACAAGTCAGCTGACCATTACAGTGCTTGTTTGATCAAACCTAATTGTGAATCAAACTCTAATAAACCTATACATTTGATCTAGACATCTTTTTGCCTTTGCACTATAACAGCTAGTATGGCACTCATCATCAAAACTAAAAAATAAGTCCAACACTTACTCAAAAGAACGTTAAGTATGAGTGGACCAGTGAATGTGATGAAGCTTTCCAGACTTTGAAAGAAAAGTTGACCACAGCACCCGTGTTAGCATTACCAGAAGTTTTTGGTAACTATGATGTATATACGGATGCATCGGGTCAAGGTTTGGGTTGTGTTTTGATGCAATCAGGGAAGGTAATTGCTTATGCATCTAGGCCATTGAAGGTGCATGAGAAGAATTACCCTACACACGACTTGGAGTTGGCCGCCGTTCACCGGGGCTTCGGTCGCCGGCTCCAAACCATAACACATTGTACACAAATAATATCCACACAATGTGAATATTATCACATTGAATAATATTTGGGAACATAAACACCACCTTTGAATTTTATTATCATTATTATCATCCGGAAACACCATATAACACGCTTCCCCTTTTTTTTCTTCTTGCTAGAAAATAAAAGGTAAATAATAGTACACCCCTTGACTTGCCGGTAACTTACTTGCATAGGTACTAATCATCATCAATCATATAATGAAATATAATATTGTACCAGCTTAAGGCAAAACAAAAATTATGGTTCCAGGAGGTTTGGCCGACTCTTTCTTTTTCCCCTTTCTTTCGTCCCCTTTTTAATACTATATATCCTTTCTTTCTTATTTTCTTCCTGGAATTATTGTTTAGAAACTAAATTTGAAGAGTTATATAACGCATTAAACTCAAGAACAAGTACATATATGAATGAAGAACTTCATACGAAGAAGATGAAGTGCAAGAACAATTTGAAAACGAATTTGAGCGGGAAATTGAACAAGAACTTAATTGCTTTCATTAGCAGTTGAATTGTGAAATTTAAGTTACAAAGTTGATTTTCCCTTTTTTATTCTGACTATATATATAAGCTAATTGATCACTAACCAGGGGCGGACCCACCCTATAGGTGGGGTGGTCTCAAGACCACCCCAAAATTTGAAAAAAACACACATTTTTTTTTATCTTTTTGTATTGTTTTTCTACATTATACCATTTAAATCTAATCAATTTGGTACATTATTTACTGAAATGCTTATAGCATTTTCCCCTTACATTATACGATCTAAATTTAAATAATTAAAAAAACCCCTTTTACATTAGATCTTTTTTGGTACATTATACCTCCGAAATGCTTATAGCATTTTTCATCTAATAATTTATTCTATTTACCTTAAATTTTTAAATCAACATTTTTTTCCTATCTTATACTCCCTCTGTTTTTTTATTTGTCGCAGAAAGAAGTATCACACAGATTAAGAAAGTAATTAATATGTCTAAAATATAGTATTGTAAATGTATTTTTTTAATTGAGATGTAAATACTTTGTTGGTAAAGGAATTTTTAGTATTTGAAATGTATTTTTTTATTGGAGATGTAATTACTTTATTGGTAAATGAGGAAATAAAAATAATAAACGATGTATTAGAAATGTAAAATGACAGATAAATAAAAACAGAGAAAATTTTGAAATGTGACGGATAAAAAAACGGAGGGAGTAGCATCTAAATCTAATCATTTTCATAACTTGATGTATTATGATCGTGATTCTTTAGCATTGGGATTTTTTTCCAGAAATGTATATTAGTGATAACCAAGACCACCCCAAGAAAAATTCCTGGTTCCGCCACTGTCCCTAACTGGTTCTAACTAATCCAACAAACTCTCCAACCGTCTTTTGACCGTGGTGTTTGATGATGCTAAATAATGCACCACCGGTTTAACAGGATCACGTGTAATCTAATGGTGAGTCGAGAAGAATATGCAACGCTAGTACTGTAGTAAAGATGGTGTTTTTAGTGTTTTATGGCTGAGTCCAAGAATGTATCTTGGATTGCCTACGTATCTTGTGTAATGTCCAGGAATCAAGCCTTACGTAGTTCTTGGATCTGTGTATTTATAGGCACATGCCCTTCTTCTGCCCTAAACTTAAGGCGGTTTGGTCTATTGACATAAATAACCCCTCATCGGGCCTTTGCCCTTGCCCAAGTAACCCTCTGGATGTTGGGCTTAGGAATCTGGGCTGGGACTCTGGTCTCGACTCGTATAACACCGACACGGGTATTCGAGATGGGACACTTGCAGAATCTGCTGGTTGCTGCGGACTTCACTGACTCGTCTCTTATTCAACTCGAGGTGAGTACTAGAGGCTTGGACTTTTCATACGCCAGCTGGACCAATCAGATAATTCCACGTGGAGGGGTGAAATCCCGTATCGTCAGTGTTCGACCATATGCCACTTAGAGCCAACAAACACTATTTTGATATTGTTGTTGTGTGTCATTAGCTTCAACACCCCCTCAAGCTGCACTTGGGTTGCATACAAGTGGAGCTTGCCAACAAACAGTATTATGTTGTTGCTGCTGCATAAAGATCCTTCAATGGATATGCTTGTAGTAATCTGTAAAAAGTTGCTTTGTCCATTGGTTTGGTTAAAAGATCTTCTAGTCTTATTGCAGCCTGTCCAATCTGAGTCACTGAAGTCTTTCAGTTTAAAAGGTCCAGTGCTGGGGAAGAAAAGACCTTTACCTGGAGCAAATTTGAGAAATCTAAGAATCCTATATGCAGCCTTGAGATGAGCCTCATTTGGTTGATCAAGGAACTGACTGAGTTGTTGTACATGAAAGGCAATGTCTGGCCTTGTATTACCAAGATACAATAGCTTTCCTACTAGTTTCCTATAATAAGTGTTTGATTCTAACATAGGAGCTTGTACTTCTGTTAAATTCTGAGATGTGTCCATGGGTGTCAAGATTGGATTGTAGTTTAGGAATCTAAATTCCTTCAGATCCTGGCAATACTTTCTTTGATTGACAATTCCTGCCTTGGATCTTGCCACTTCAAATTCTAGGAAGTAACTTAATTCTCCAAGATCCGTGATAGTGAAGGTTTCATGAAGTAAATATTTTAGGGCCTGAATCTGTGTCATGTCAAGACTGCCCACCACTATATCATCAACATAGACAAGAAGTGCTATGAAGTTGGTTGTTGATCCTTTTGTGAACAAGCTATGATCATTAGGAGATTGTATACAACCATGATTTAGCAAAATCTGTGTTAGTTTTGCATTCCACTGTCTACTGGCTTGTCTAAGGCCATATAATGATCTGTTCAATTTACAGACCATGCCATTACTTTGGAGGCCTAGAGGTGCCCTCATGTACACATCTTCATCAAGGTCTCCATGCAAAAAACATTATTTACATCTAGTTGATGTAAATTCCATCCTTTCTGTGCTGCCAATGCCATAAACAGCCTGATGGTGGTTTGTTTTGCTACTGGTGAAAAAGTCTCCAGAAAATCTATACCCTCTGTCTATGTGAAACCTTTTGCCACTAATCTTGCCTTGAATTTTTCTATGGAGCCATCAGTTATTCTCTTGATTCTATATTACCATTTGTGCCCTATTGGTTTGACACTTTTTGGTAGAGGAACCAGAGTCCAAGTATTTGTTTTATCTAAGGCCTGAAGTTCTTGAGTCATATCCTCTTGCCACCTTGGATCCTGAGCTGCATCTACCTATGTATTGGGTTCTACTTCTCCTTGTATGTTTGCAATGAAACCCTGGTAACTAGAAGAAGTGTTAGCATAAGACATAACAATATCAATTGTATGAGGTGATGTCCTTTTTGTAGTAGTAGGACACACATAATCTTGTAAATAAGATGGAATATGCCTATTTCTAGCAGGCCATCTTGATGGCTTAGAAACACCAGCATCTACTGGTGGGGCCCGGGAATTGCTAGAAGTTGGAATGGTAACATTTTCTGAAACAAGAGTGTGTGATGTCTCAAAAGTATCTATGAGCGGGACAAACAGATATGGATCTTCTGTAGTGAATAAGGTGTGATCACACAGAAAGGAAACGTCTATTCATAAAAAATGACATTTCTTGATATGGAAATAGTTCTTGTATTGATATCTATAACCCTATAACCTTTCATGTGTTACTCATATCATAAGAAAATAGACTGTTCACTCCTATTTTCAAATTTACCTCTTCCTTGTGTAGTGGTTGACACAAAACACAAACAACCAAACACTTTCAAAGTGTCAAAATAAGTGTCAACTCCAAAAATTAAGGAATGTGGAGTCTTGCACAACAAGAAAATTGGTTAATAACGACGGGAAAATTGGTCATTAAATGTCAATTTCCTGTCATTGAAGATGTTTAATGACGGGTAATTTCCCGTAATGAAAGCTAAAAGTAAAGAGTGACCGTAAAGTGTACTGTCATTATTATTGATATATAATTAATGACGATATTATACTCTCAGTAAAAGTCTATATTAACGAAGATAATTTTCATCATCATTGCTTCATTCCCCATCATTAAAAATAGTAATACTAACAATATAACCCGTCATTATTTTCTCAATCTTCCCATCAATATAATTCTTTTACCGCAAATATATACATGTCAATATTATTATACCATCATTAAAGTTAATTTGAATGATGAAAAATTATCGTCATTATTAATTATTAATCCATCATTATAAGTTTGCTATAGAAATACATTGATTTTGCAATAAAGCCTTAATTTTCATTATTGAATTACATATTTTGAAAACCATAAATATCGATACACAAACAATAGAGCAATGATAGATTTTATTGAAATAAGCATCAGCATTATCTTGATAGTACCTTCAAATACTCAATCATCTAAGCAATGAGTTCAGCCTACAAAAATTGCTAAATTAAATCTAATACTAAAGAAGTCTTCATGCTCTCCAATCTTGAGGCTAGTGTAAGGAGATTGAAAAGTCAACAATTTCTTCAAAATCATCTGGACAAAGCCCACAAGATGGAGAAATTTTTCACAATTAAACATGTTATTAAGCATTTAATACAAGCATCAAACGATTACTAAAATTACAACCACATACTAACAGAATATAATAAACAGTGGGTGTTTTATTCACACTTGATACGAATGATTTACAACTGTATTTATAGGGTATTCTAACTAGGGTTAGGGGTATAACTGTACTACTATAATTACACACATATAATTACAATAATACTCTAATACCACCCCTCAAGTTGGACGAGGGAGGAGACCTAACTTGCTGCGTTGATGAATAAAATCCGGCCGAGAAAGAGATTTGGTGAGACAATCCGCAAGCTGATCTTGAGCATTTACATGAGCAACACGTAGTAGCCCACGTTGCACTTGGTCACGAATAAAATGATAGTCAATGGCAACGTGCTTCATGCGAGAGTGGAAAACAGGATTATGACAAAACTGTGTAGTGCCAAGGTTGTCACAGTAGATGACTGGAGCCGAAGTGAGTGAAACACCTAGATCACGAAGAACAAAAGTTACCCAATTAAGCTCCGCAGTAGTCGAGGCTACAGATCGATATTCCGCCTCAGTAGATGAACGAGCAACAGTAGACTGCTTTTTGGAGCTCCAGGAGACGGCATTCTTACCAAGATAAACAACATAAGCGCTAGTGGAAGAATAATCATCTTTGTTACCCCCCCAATCAGCATCAGAAAATGCATGAAGGACCAGAGGGGAGTCACGATATAATTGGAGGCCAAGATCCACTGTTCCAGCAAGATACCGAAGCATACGTTTTGCATAAGTCCAATGTAAGTCGGTAGGCGCATGCATAAATTGAGAGAGTTTATTGACAAATGAAGGCAAGATCAGCCGTAAAAAGCAGATCATCAGAGGGTCGCCAATAACCATCCGATATTCAGACGCATCGATCGAGGTGTGCTTGACTTGAGAGTAAGACCGGAGAGATCCGCAGCAAGGGAGTAAGCATGAATTTGCATTATGCATATTAAGACGAGTCAACAACTCAGAGCATACCTCTTTTGAGACAAAATACAGCCACTAGGATTGTAAATAATCTCAACACCAAGAAAGTATGATAGTAGTCCTGTGTCCTTAAGAGCAAAACGACATCCTAAACGAAATAAACGCCTCAAGAGCCCGAGAGTCATTTCCTGTAATAATGATATCATCGACATAGACCAATAGATAAATAATAATACCACCAGTATGATAAATAAATAAGGAAGAGTCAGATTCCGCATTCTTGAACCGACTGGTGATAAGAAAACCCTTGAGCTCCTCATACCAAGCACGAGGAGCCTGCTTCAGCCCATAAATCGCCTTACGCAGTTTACACACATGGGTAGGATGAGTAGTACTAATAAAACCTGCAGGCTGAGCTAAGTAAACATCCTCAGATAAGTGTCCCTGCAAAAATGCATTATTAATATCCAGTTGTCGCAAGGACCACCCCTGCGAGAGAGCAAGTGTCAAAACAATGCGCACAGTGGTGGGTTTAACCACCGGACTGAAAGTCTCATAATAATCGATGCCAGGCCGTTGAGCAAATCCCTTGGCCACAAGGCGAGCTTTGTGGCGATCAATGGAACCATCCGAATGACGCTTAAGCCGAAAGATCCACTTAGAACTGATGACATTATAGTTAGGATGAGAGGGAACAAGTTCCCACGTGTCATTGCGAAGAAGCGCATCATATTCCTCCTGCATGGCAGACTTCCAGTGAGGATTTTGGAGGGCTTGAGTGACTGTGGTGGGTTCAGTGTCGGAGGAAGAGTGAAGATGAGTGTGGAGATTGAGCTTCTGGATGGGCTTGCGAATGTTGTTTTGAGCACGAAAAGCATAGGATGAGTAGTGGTAGGTGGCGGAGAAGGAGGAGGTGGTGGAGAGGGTGGAGGTGAAGGGGTGGGAGAGGTTGTTGTGGAGGTGGAAGGAGAAGCCGTTGTGGAGGTGGCAGAGGAAGGAAGAACCGGAAAATGAACGGGAGGAGGAGTAGGAAGCCAGTCCGAGACAGGTGACAAAGGAGAAGAAGAGGAAGATGGGACGTGAGTAGCAAAAGGAAAAATGGATTCCACAAATTTGACATGCCTAGAGACGTAGAGACGAGACTCAGTGATGTCATAGCAGTAATAGGCGTGCTGGTTGAGAGCATATCCAAGGAACACACAAGGTTTGGAGCGAGGTTGGAGTTTATGGGTAGTGTAGGGACGGCCAAGGATAGCAGAGACACCCAAAACACGAAGTTTGGAGTAATTGGGAGGAGTGTTGAAGATGGACTCATAAGGAGATTGTAGGTGAAGTGTAGGGGTAGGCATGCGATTGATAAGGTAAACGGCAGTGGAGAACGCAAAGGGCCAATATGAGGTAGGAATGGAGGCGTGGGAAAGTAAAGGCAAGGCCGGTTTCAACAATATGCATGTGACGGCGCTCAGAGATGCCATTATGTTCCGGGTATGAGGTGGGGTAGTGTAAAATGAAATGCCATTAATGGAAAAATAATCACGTAACGAGATAAATTCCCCACCATTGTCCGAGTATAGGGTTGTAATTGGTTGATTAAAGTACTTTTCAACAATAGAGGCGGAAGCGAGTAAAAGTAGAATGAACATCGGATTTCTGAGCCAAGTGGATAAAACCAAACATAGCGAGTGAAGTGATCAACAAAAATAACATAATATTTGAATCCATCAATAGACATAACAGACTAGTCCATACATCGGAGAAAATAACTTCAAGTGGTCTGTATTTAACGTAAAGTAGATGGGCCAAAAGACGCTTTATGACTCTTATTTTCTAAACACGCCGAACAATGCGTAAACGTAAGTAATCGGAAAGTAAATTATTGTTCTTAATAATACTAGATAAAATTGGAAATGCTGGATGTCCTAGACGATGGTGCCAGTCGTGGGACGTAGCTTTATTGGTTGCAAACGCGACAAGGGGAGGAGTGGGCCACTCGTACAAGCCATTTCTAACTGGACCACGGAGGATGGGCTGATTCTTCTGAAGGTCCTTCACAACAAATTCAGAAGGTAAGAATTCGATGGAAAGATTATGAGATTTACATAATTGGGAAATGGAGATTAAATTTCGAGACATGCTAGGAACACAGAGGACATTTTTTAAGGAAATTGATTGAGCAGGGGAAATAGGAATGGAAGAACTACCAGTATGAGTAATATTAAGACACGTACCATCACCAACCATAATGTCATCGGCTCCAGCGTAAGGAGCATGAAGAGAAAGATTCTGAAGATCCGTAGTGATGTGGTGTGATGCCCCACTATCAAGTAACCAATTCGAAGTAGTCAATGCGGGTGAAGGCAAGAATGATGAAGCAGCCATATGTGCTTGCGCCCTTTGTGGCCGAAAATTAGGAGCAGCTGCCTGCAATTGCGGACAAAAACGTGCAGAATGACCTTGTATAGAACAAAGCTGGCACTTACCCTGATAAGGACGACGAGGTTGATTCGAGTTTGAACTGAACCGGGCTGAATTGCTGTTTGACCGATTGGTGGGGTCATACGTAGATTGCTGAGGCTGAGGATAATTTCCAAAAGAGTGCTGCTGTTGATACGTAGATGGAGCCCGCCAATTTTGCTGCTGTGAGAACGATGGAGGCGGTGACGGATGGGATAGCAGCGCCGCCGCCGAGAGGATGATCGCGGTGCTTCTGTAGCGCCGAGTGCGATCGCGGAGAGGAGTTTAGCAATGACGGAGCCGCTGAATCTGAAAATTTAGCAATTTCTCGCGAAGTTCTTCAAAAGAGATAGCCGTTTCGTGCTTGCAGTGGCTCGGGTGAAGTCCAGTATTCAGGCCCGATGTTTCCGAGCACGATGTCGAAAATCATCATGATCCATCGGAGAGCCAAGCAACGGCTGTAAGGTCGGATTGTTGCTTCATGAAATATAAGTAATCGTGGATAGACTGAGTGCCACGGTGATGTGCTCTCATGGCGCCATTGATGATTTTGACACGGCCACGAGAAGCGGTTGCATAGGTGTCGGCCAAAGCTTTCAAAGATTCGCGACCGCCTTCTTCCCATACGTAAGAGTGGCTACCTCCGGTGAAAGGGAAGAGATCAACAAATTTTTGATTAAGCAATCCTGTCGATACCTTAAGGAGTATGCGGGGTTGGGTTTGGAGTTGTTGCCGTCAACAATGGTGGCCACCGGTGCTGTGATCGTGCCGTCGACGTAGCCAAACAATTCGTAACCGGTAAGGAGCGATTCGAGTTGCATATGCCAAATATTGTAATTTGTTGGAGTGAGTTTAATTGGTGTTTGGGTGGAGGAATTGAACACAATGGGGGCTGAATCAGCCATGAGTGCCGGTGAGAAGCTTTGGAGAAGAAGGGAAGGAGCTTGGAGGAGACGTGATGAGCGGCGGGAAAAAAAATTTAGGTTATCGGATCGGATTCTCTGATACCATAACAGAATATAATAAACAGTGGGTGTTTTATTCACACTTGATACGAATGATTTACAACTGTATTTATAGGGTATTCTAACTAGGGTTAGGGGTATAACTGTACTACTATAATTACACACATATAATTACAATAATACTCTAATACATACAACTACATCACAAACAAGGATGTGATCATTCATGTTAGATTTGTGAACAATTTCTATTAGTATACATGATTTGTATGATGATTTCTATTAATCTTTCACTACAATTGCACAAATCATCATAAAACTTGAGTTATGTCCAAAAAGTAATCCATATAATAACAGAGTAAAGCATTGCCTCTGTTGACTAAACATTGAAGTAAACCAATAGAAAACATACCTCATTTGACATGCCTCAAATCCATTTGCAGAGTTCAGAAGGTCACAAAAATATTATTAAAAGAAATAATAAAATGTATACTTAATGTACCTGTAGGTTGGCAATTGGAAGAATTAAATATGCAAGCGGTGGGCAAAGAAACGTTGTTCCCATATTCTGTAAAGAAAGCTGGGATGAAAAAGAAGAGCAAAGTTGATGTTAATCAAAAGCTATTCGACAAGGAACCCAGAAGAACACTAAATAGTTATTAGATACCATATTAATATGCTGGTGTTATAAACAACACAATACAACATTAAAATACATTAAGCTTTTCCTTATGTTCAGGGGTGGAAATGGTAGAGAAAATTTAAACACACAAAACAAGCAGAACTATATTGTTTATTCATAGATTAGCATACAACTCTTCCAAGCAACTCCTCCCATGGTCTGGGACATTTATGAGTTAATAGTAAATTACCAATAAAAATTCATGGGAAAAACAATCAGCGGTCAAATAATAAAGCCCATCAAAAGATGAAATGAGAAATTGAACAGAACATTAAACAGACCAATATTGTCAAGAGCAAGTGAAGCAAGAAAACTCAGATAAGCACCAGAGTTATGCCCACAAATCAGAAGTATACTTAATGGATGTTTATATTGGAATAATAATCAGCGGTCAATTTCTCAACATGAAATGAGAAATTGAATAGAACATTAAACAGACCAATATTGTCAAGGACAAGTGAAGCAAGAAAAATTAGATAAGCACTAGAGTTATGCCCACAATTTAGAAGTCTACAAAATGGATGTGTATATTGCAATCATGTCATCAATGAAAAGGTTGTTCTACACACACCTATAACAGAACGAATGGGCACTGAACAAGTTCACTCTGCATGCTCATCAATTATCAACTATTCAAACATAGTAGTCAGTAAGAATATGTGCATTACTTGCTTTATCAACATGCATGGGTCTATCCAAGCACACTGGTAACGATAGTAGTACATCAGAAAAAATAGAAATGGAAATACCTTTGACCACACACATAATGGGACCAAGAAAAAAAAACAAACTACAATCATGAGATTCAAAAAGTAGTTAGGAAAGATATTAAAAACGGAGAAGGAAGAGTACCTCAATAGTAAGGACGAATTCCTTGGTACATGCCAGCAGAGGGCGCTCTAGGCGCAGGTGCCCCTGTTTGGTGCTGGTGCTGGTGCTGATATCAAGACGCAGGGGCAGACATGCATTAATGAGCACTTTGGGGATAATCTCCAACATCAATACCCCCCAAACCAGGGGGCATGCCATACAATGACGAGCCATGACTTACACCTAGTCCATTTCCAGCACCACTCAACCATGTCCTAGTCCCACCGATTCCCCCATCAATAACCCCAAATCCCGCACCAGAACCAGACGCAGTGCTTCCCGTACTTGAATATCCACCATAAGCAAGGCCTCCGTCCTGAGAACTAGTACAATATCCACTACCAATGGCAGATCCAAAACCACTACCACTGCCTAATAAGCCACCTCCTGATTGGTTCCCAACACCAGAACCCATATTGCCCCACCACCAACACCTATACTGCCTACACCAGCACCAGCTCCACCACCCGGTGCAGAATTAAGAGGATTACCACCAAGAAAACCACTATGGCCTGATTAACCGCCTATGTTTCCATACCCATTATACTGCCGTGAAATTTGACCAGTCATCCCCACCCCAATAGCATCACCACGCACTTCATTTCCCATCTGTACCCCTCCAGGATCCCCATACCTGAGCCCCAGGCTTCCCTTTCTTCCCATCATTATTTGCAAACTTGCAACTCAACGGATATCCATGAATATTCTTTATTAGCTCAACCACATATGCCCTAGCCACATCAGCACTCTTGTAAACAAACAAAGCCCCTTTTGACTTCCCTGTTACCTTATAAAAACACTAACGGGCCTTCCTAAATCTGTCCATACATAGAAAAAATAGCCAATAGCCTTTTAGCCGGCATATCTTGTGGAACACTACCCACATATATCTTCCTTAAAAGAAATATCTACCGGATTATTCACACTCCAACCACCCGGACCACCCGAAATCCCAACAGCCGGATACTAGGTAACCGTGACTCGATTATCAATTTTATTACTAGGTTTTCTAAGAGCATTTATAGCACCATCAACATGCTTAAAAGTAACAAATCCATATCTCTTGGATTTCCCAATGGCTTTATCGAGAATAACAACTTCTTCTTCGAGCTCTGCATACTGAGAGAAAATAGAACGGAGTTTATCATGGGTGGTACACCATCCAATACCACGCACGAAGAGCTTGCACTGAGCCGGTCACGGTTGGCAATTAATTAAAGTATTGAATAGTTCATCTTCAAAGACCTTTGGGCAATACATGATCTGCATCCGAAAACTGAGCAAAATTTGAAACCAGTTCTTGTGATTGACAACTTTGTAACGACTTCTTTGATATTGATCAGATTTCATCTTGAATCCGGTGCAAAAAGCAAGGCATCAAAGCAATAGACGGAATTTTTAATATGAATGAATGAGAAACATACAGTTTTCCATCGGTGGCAATTTTTTGTCGCCGGTGAGTGACATCCATGGCCGAAACTTGCATGGTGGTGTACGGAAGGGATTGATGTGTAGACCGAAATGGGGAGGATTTGGAGCCATATCACTGTTAGGAAATCACTAGTTTAACGCAGTGGAATTTAAAATTTGATTTCCTTTTCTAGATCGTTCTTCGTTTAATGCAATAAACACGTTAAGTAGTTTGACGGTTATACCTTAGATGATCTACAAGATCGCCGCTTTGACCGCCAACGGAGAGTAGTTCAATCGCGCAAGCCGCCCACGCGTCCGGCCTCTATCGCTAATCCACACGAACCCCTTGCCGGAATCCTCCTTGATTGCTATCGGAAAAACTCCGGTCGCTAGACCGACCTTTTCTTCCTCACAAACTCACTATGGAGAGCTCTCTATTTTACACAAGAATTATGAACTCTTGCAATTGTGTTGTACAAAAGAGCTTGACACCCACTTCCTTTTATAGAGGAGGTTGCCCAATACTAGTGTGGAGGAGAAGAAAACCTTTTTCTAATAAAATAAGGAAAATCAATTAGATTGATTTATCTCTTTTATTATAATTTATTTTGTCAATATCATATATTGATTATAATTATCTTATTACCATAAATCTATTTTGCAAAATCAATTAATATCCTATATTAATATTATGGCAATATTTATTAATTAAAGTGCACAATCCAAGTGTATCTCATACACTCAAAAATGGCGCCCCTTTAGTCAACAAATTGACTTCTGGAATATTCTTTAATTAATCTAATTTATATATAATTAATATCTTGAATTTTATTTATTCAGAATAAATAAATACCACCATATTAATTTACCACTATAACCTTTATAGTCTAGAGATAAACTTTCCTTATTTTGTTATCAACTATAACCGCATTTTAATCCGACTCGATGTTCATATGTGTGTGACCCGATAGGCTTCCGAATATGTTGGCCGTAGACACAAAGTGCAATTTACTAAAATGCCCTTCATACCTAACGATCACGGGATAGCGCCTAGCAACACACCGTGACCCCAATTATCGGAAGAGTCAAAAGCAATGACTACTACCTTTCATGTGAAGCGATTATCGTGTAACTTACAATCCTATCATTTGTAACAATATCCATACGATCGTATCTCGAAAGTGTCAATACATTGACGATCGTATCTTATAATCTGGATATCATGCTCTCTCGAATAACACATTTACTCCCACTTTGCAAAGATTCTCGAGAGCTAGACATTCCTTATAAGAAGGCCATTTCGGATATTCAATCCCAATCATAGGATACGCGATTCCCGGACGACCAATCATGTATACTCCGCGATGCTTCAATATCATACCCAATCACTACCGCATGATCGCCCCGTGGTTAGGAGAAATCTCAATAGTGTCAAAGCATGACAATCCACACCGTGATGCCATGAAGACTCCGGTCAAAAGGATAATTACACAACCGCCACATAGTGTGACACTTAATGTAAGTGGGTCAGTCTAACGTACGCATTCTCTAATACACGTCCACGTATAGTCCAAGTGTCTCTACACTTCGATAGACGAGATCTATCCCTATCTTCTAAAAGATAGAAGACATCCAATACGTGCTAGTCCGATTATACTATCAATGTCCCATTTGATAATATGTAAGACTAGAGACATTTAAGTACCAACCTTGTTATAGTGATTAGAGATCTCATCAACCATAATCACTATCATGGTTTCTCTATCACAGATTGATACTAGGGACGTTACTATATATATACAACAAATAATATGAAGACAAACAATATATAATAACATAAGTGCTTTTATTAATCATAATAAAGTTATTACATGAACTAAATAGACTGTAAATGACCCGACCCGGTCGGATCCGGTCCAACCCGATTGGGTTTAGGACACCTTTCCAACAATCACATGGTAGTCGAGTAGGAGAATGGAGAGAAATTGTTACCTTGGAGGCGGGGACTGACATGGATGGCGGTGGTTCACCAGATGGCTGAGAACGGACTCCTCCGCTCCGGCCTTGATTTTTTGAGTAAGGGTTCAAGGCAAAGGAGATGAATCCACTTTTCCCCCATTCTTTCATTACATAGGAAATAGATTTTTATTGGAAAATATATACAATGAAAAACACAATATTATTATTTCAGAGACAACCCCCTAAAAAAAAGAATGGGCCAGAGACCAGAAAGATAAAATAAGATACAAAATGGAAAAAAAGGACAAGAAAAAAAATAATGGTTTTGAAGGAAAAAAACGCGTATGTTACTACATGTGGTTGTAGCAAGATGTATATAGTAACACATGTAGTAACATGCGCGTTTTTATCCTTCTCAACCACTATCTTTTTTTCTTGTTATTTGTCCTCATTTTAGATCAAAAACAGTCATCCACAACCTTTAACCTAAAAAGGATTTCAGATACAACAGGATTTGAATTTTAATATTTTAAATGTATTAACACTCAACAGTGACCAAATTGCTTATCAATGGTTACCGAATTAAAAAATCGGTCAGTAGGAGATTACCTTTTTAATGATATAAAATTATATAAAAATTGTTTTTGGTGACCGGACTCTCATCCTCTCACAAATTCTTTGTCATTATTTCTCTATATTTTAGTAGTGTTGCCCTTTAATAATGGAGTAGGAATCATGTTAATCAAGTAAACTGCATGAGTGACACAATAACACCAATATTGCATAGGCGCAATGGACTGAATTCTTAAAACTCTAGCCACATTTAATCTATATTGGTGTTTTCTATCGATAAGGCCATTTTGCTCAGGAGTTATTACACATGATTTTTTATGCACAATGCCTTTTCTTCTATAAAAACTAATCATGTTAAATTCAGCACCATGATCAGATATAATGATCTTAATGCACTTGTCAAACTGAGTTTGAACAAAATTGCAAAAGATCATTAGCTCTTGACCTTCATCTACCACTACATTATTTGCAACATGACCACTACCCCTGCCTGTACGCTTAAAGTTGGGAGGAAATCCATACTTCTTGTAACATTTATCAATGGTATGCCCTTCTTTTCCACAATAAGTACAAACATATCTTTTTGAATTGCCTTTAAAGCCTCTACCTGCTCCTATTCATTGCTCTGATCCGGAAGAAAATCTGGACTGATGCCTTGTTACTGCACTACAATCCATCCCAGAACTTGCAACTTTTAAAGCCAAGATTACTGAATCTGAACTAGCAGAAGTATAATTGATCTGCTGTTCATGATTAATTAAAGCCATGACAAATGTTGTCTTAATATTAGGCAATGGCAAGGTAATTAAAACTTATGACTTCACAGTGCTAAAGTTCCCATTCAAACCTTTCAAGAATCTTATTGTATATGCATAATCATAATACTCCCTAATTATCTGCAAGGCAGGACAAGTAAAAGGGGGTATTGGCCATAACACCTGATACTGATTCCATAGAGATTTTATCTTTTTGTAATAATCAGTGACAGATAAACTACCATGTTTGGTATTTTCTATCTCTTCTTGCAAGTTAGAAATCCTATAAGAATTACCACGACCAAATATATCTTGTAGATCAACCCAAATCTCTCTAGCCATGTCAAATTAAATGACACTTTCCGCCACTGAAGGAATCATCGAATTCACTATCCAAGAATCCACTAAATCGTTTACTTGCATCCAAGCTGCATATCCATTGACTGTAACTTCAAGAATAGTTGAAGAACCATCGACAAAAGCCAATTTACCACGAGATGAGAGCATCTTTGACATAGAACGCTTCCAGTGATTATAGTTATCAACATCTTTCAATACAGGAAAAAACCTATACAAGACTGGGATTATCAAGACTGCTTTCAGAATTTGCAGGAGTGGCCATTTGAGATTATTAAGAAATCTAATCAAGAATCAGAAGAAAGATTAACAACGGAAGTTTGTAAGCTCCGATACCAAGTTGAGAAACTAACTTTGACGGGTTATAGAACGCATTCAAAATCAAGAACAAGTACAGAAATGAATGAAGAACTTCATATGAAGAAGATGAAGTTTAAGAGCAATTTGAAAAAAATTTGAGCGGGAAACTGAACAAGAACTTAATTGCTTTCATTAACAGCTGAATTGTGAAATTGAAGTTACAAAGTTGATTTTCCCTTTTATATTCTAACTATATATAAGCTAATTGATGCCTAAATGGTTCTAACTAATCCAACAAACTCTCCAACCGTCTTTTGACCAATGTGTTCGATCATATGCCACTAGAGCCAACAAAGACTATTTTGTTGTTGCTGGTGTGTGTCATTAGCTTCAACAAATATAGCAACTCTTTTTCATTTTTTTAATTCTTATTTTATAAAACAGCACCTTCCGTCTGCATTCATATGGGAAAATGAATTCACTGTTACTTTCAAAAGAATAGCAACAATAATAATATCTATATATAATATATAAGGGATGAGATTTACCCTGTTTCCCTTCAATTACCCGAACCAAACCCGGTAAGAAAAAAAATCAAAACAACAGCTTTATTGTAACGCCCCGTTCCCAGACACCGAGTCCTTATCCGGAAAGAGCGCTCGGCACATATATTATCAAATAAATTCAATAATATATGTAAGCCTTACGTCATACATCAGAACTAAAACGACACGGACGATAAAACGACCCGGGAAAAACAAAAGACAAAAGATCGAACGCACGGTTTTCAATGCTGTGAAACTAAATCCAATAAAGAAAACTAATCATCCAACATTCAAATCCCAAAAGATCTCAAAAGAACTCAACCAGAACTAATCCAAAAGAAAGACAACATTGTTTGAACTTGAATCAACAACATTATTGAAAGAAAGCAAAACTAAAGGAACTAAGTCTTCAAGAGCTCCATGTCACACATCCTCGTCAAAGAACTCATCACCGTAATAACCTGTTCATCTTCTTTGGGAAAGGAAAGACAAACATAAAGTAACGGGGTAAGTACATAAGTACTCAGTAACGCGTAGAAGATCGTACAACTCTGGTCTCATAAAGAAATAAAAGCAACGCCGTCTTTTATTAATTCATTTCCGTTATTAGCCCTAGCTAACTATCATATTATGTTCATTGCATAACATGAGGTTCCAAAGGTATCTAGCTTAGCTCAAGTTTGTTACATCATGAATAACAAGGGCACTACGCCTAGTAATAGGATGTACTAGGACAACTGGGTGCAACCTACTTAGAGACTCGCTCTAGTAGCCCCGGGAATATCTGAGTCCCGATAGTGTGATAACCGGCAGAATGCACCAGACGCTTTATCTGGCCAATCGATTGACCGGCGTGGGTACAATCTACTTTGTCTGGTCAGAGAACACATCGCGATATTGTACTATGCCTCACCAAGCATTGCATGATGTTTAAGCTTATTAATCTAGCACATATGTTTGATTAGATGTTTAACTAGCCACCTAAGTGTTTTCAGGTAAGCTCCCTCACACTTCCTACCCTCGTACTTAGACCTCTGAGACACGGACAAGCCCTAGCAATTACACGGACATCGATAAACCCTAGCTTATCGAAGCACAAGGCAAACCAAGCTTCCGGTGGTCCCACACTTCATCTTTTAGGAATCCATGTGGTGCCGGAACTAAACGCACTGAAGCTAGTTCGAGCTTTGTCACGTAAGGTTATGCATTAAACACACTATTATAAAGCTTGAAACACATAAAAAGGAAAGAAAACAAGATCTTGTAATAGCCCCTGCCCGCAGACAAACCTATCAGTCGACATCGGAAAAATAGCAAAGACTGATCCACAAAATCTATCTATACAGATTTCATGACACTCGGTCGACCGGAAGGCTTGGTTCGGTCGACCGAGCCTAATTATATTTTTTTTTTTTTCAACAACGTTACGGTTTTTCTGCGCTCTGCGTTTTTCTACTCAAATTCAACCCGACATCGACTTAAACGAATTAAAACCATGAAAACAATGATGCTAATTGCCCTATCACTTTACGAAACCCTAATCATACGATAAGAAAACCACGTTACCTTAATCAAACGTTAACTGATCTAGGGATTGTTGATATCAAAACGATCCTTGTCTCGCGGTGATCCTTTCTCTCTTGATGAGTCTGATGAAAAGAACAACGGATTAGCCTCGAAAATCGAAAGCCTCTTCTCCTCTTTTTTTTTTTCAAAACTTATGCCCTTCTACTCTGCGTCCCTCTCCTTTTTTTTTGTCAAAAACAACTAGGTTAAAATTAGGATTAGTTTTCCTTTTATAATCCCAATTACCTAATTATTTAATTATTTTCCTAAAAAAAAGATAAATCCTTGTTTATCCCTTTTTTTTTTTTTTTTTTTTCGAAAATCCTTTAATTAAAAATAACATAATATTCTGATTTTTGCTAAAAGACCGAATTGCCCTTTTTCAAAAATCGGGATATTACATTCCTCCCCCCTTAAGAGGAGTTTCGTCCTCGAAACTAGATCGTACCTGGTAGATGAGGGAACTCTGGAAACTCGTCGAACATGTCCGCTTCCACTTCCCAAGTGGCTTCCGTCGGTGCATGATTGCTCCATTGCACTAACACTAACGGGATCACTCGCCTCTTTATCATCTTTTCCTTCCTATCCAAAATCTTAATCGGCTTCTCCACGTATGATAGATTATCTTGCAACACTTCCGGATCAATCTCAGATTCCACGTCCACTTTAGATAGACATTTCCGAAGCATAGATACATGAAAAACATTGTGGACTCTAGACATCGATTCTGGTAACCGTAGTCTATAAGCCAACTTCCCAATTCTTTCAATGACATCAAAAGGTCCTACGTACCTTGGACTTAGCTTTCCTTTCTGTCCGAACCTCTTGACACCCTTCATTGGAGACGCTCGAAGGTAAACTCTATCCCCGACCTCAAACTCTAGCGGTCTTCTTCTAACGTCGGCCCAACTCTTTGACGGTCTTGAGTCGCTTCAGATTCTTCCTTATCAACTCGATCTTCTCCTTGGCTTGTTGAACCATCTCCCGCCCTGTGATGTGTTTCTCTCCTACTTCATCCCAATAAAGTGGAGTCCTCGCACTTCCTACCATACAAGGCCTCAAAAGGTGGCATTCCCAAACTTGCGTGGTAATGTTATTGTAAGCAAACTCCGCTAAGTTGAGGTAATCTATCCATGAACCTCCGGCATCCAAAACACAAGCTCTAAGCATATCCTCAAGAGTGCGAATCGTTCTCTCGGATCGCCCATCCGTCTCGAGGATGAACGCGTGCTCAAATCGATCTTCGTTCCAAAAGCTTTACGTAAACCCTTCCGAAGTTTAATCGATAAATCTACTATCCACGCCGGATACAATAGATAAGGGCACTCCATGAAGCCTCACTATATTGTCGATATACATAGTAGCGAACTTCTTTATAGGCATGTCCACTTTACATGGCAAGAAATGGGCTGATTTGGTAAGTCTATCCACAATCACCCAAATCATGTCATGACCGCCCTTCGTCTTAGGCAAACCGGTGAAGAAATCCATCGTGATATTCTCCCATTTCCATTCCGGTATCTCCAAAGGTTTCAAAGAAACCTCCTGGCCTTTTATGTTCTCGCTTTCACCCCTCGACATGTATCGCATCTCGCCACGAACTCTGCGATCCCTAACTTCATACCAGGCCACCAAGATCTTTCCTTGAGATCTCTATACATCTTAGTGGCTCCGGGATGAACCGCAAAAGCAATCTTGTGAGCCTCATCCATAACCTTCTCTCTTAGACCATCCACATCTGGTACACACAAACGGTCTCCATACCAAAGACAACTACTCTTGTCCAACCGATATCCCATGTGTAGGTTTTTCTCGGGCCACACGCTTCAAATTAACCATCACTAGGTCCTTATCTTGTTTAAACCGTATTTCATCTAGCAGATCGACCTCGCCATCAATGGCGCCATAAACCTGGTCTTCATCCTTTCGCTTCAACCACTTCAATCTGCATTCTATCCAACTCGATCCACAACTTCTTGTAAGGTGGTGATAGCATTAATCGCTCTCCGGCTAAGTGCATCGCCTACGACATTCGCCTTACCGGGTGGTATTGAATGTCCAAGTCGTAGTCTTTCACAAACTCTAACCATCTTCTTTGTCTCATGTTCATATTCTCCTGAGTAAAGAAGAACTTGAGGCTCTTATGATCCGTGAAGATCCTTGTCTTGACACCATACAAATAGTGTCTCCAAAGCTTCAGAGCAAACACCACTGCTGCCAACTCCAAGTCGTGTGTAGGATAATTCTTCTCATGCACTTTTAGCTGCCTAGATGCATAATCAATCACCTTTCCTGACTGCATCAAAACACAACCCAAACCTTGACCCGATGCATCTGTATAAACATCATAATTATCAAAAACCTCCGGTAACGCCAACACAGGAGCTGTGGTCAACTTTTCTTTCAAAGTCTGAAAAGCTTCCTCACATTCGTCAGTCCACTCATACTTGACGTTCTTTCGAGTAAGTCTCGTAAGAGGTGTAGCTATCTTCGAGAAATCCTTTACAAACTTCCGGTAATACCTGCTAGACCCAAGAAACTCCTTATCTCTCATTCATCGATGTCGGTTCAGGCCACTTAGAGACAAACTTCTATCTTTGCTGGATCCACTTTAATACCTTCTCCAGAAACTATATGCCCAGGAAAACTGACTTGATCCAACCAAAACTCGCACTTGGAAAACTTGCCATACACTTGTTCTCTTTTAAGGTTTGTAGCACTATCCTTAGGTGTTCTTCATGCTCTTCCTCGTCTTTAGAGTATACCAAAATGTCGTCTATGAAGACAATCACAAACTTGTCGAGATAAGGCATGAAAACTCTTTGCATCAAATCCATGAATTTCGATGGAGCATTAGTGAGTCCAAACGGCATGACCAAAAACTCATAATGTCCATATCTCGTACTGAAGGCTGTCTTGGGTATATCTGACACCTTGATCTTCAACTGATGATAACCGGACCTAAGATCAATCTTAGAGAACACCTTCTTACCTTGCTGGTGGTGAGCAGATCATCAATCCTTGGTAAAGGATACTTATTCTTGACCGTCGGTTTATTTAACTCTCTGTAGTCGATGCACAAACGCATACTCCCATCTTTCTTCTTTACAAACAAAACCGGTGCTCCCCACGGTGATGTACTTGGTGGATGATGTTTTTCTCTAACATCTCCTTGTTTGAATCTTCAACTCTTTCAACTCATTTGGTGCCATCCTGTATGGTGCTTTAGCTCATGGTGAAGCTCCTGCGATCAACTCGATCTCAAACTCTATGGCCCCATCAGGCATGTGTCCTGGCAAATCTTCCGGGAAAACTTCGGGAAAGTCCTTAGCTACACGAGTCTCTCCTAACTCGGGTTTGAGCTTTTCCTTATCTAGCGCGTACACCACAAAACCTTGGCAACCCCCGCCTCAAGGCTTTTAAAGCTTTAAATTTGAGATGATCGGATTTGCTTCTTGCTAGGCTTGTATACGGTACTGAAAAGTCTTAGCTGATTTTCCTGGAACTTTAAAGATTACTCTCTTGCCTTTGCAATCCAAATAGACATGGTTCTTAGACAACCAGTCCATACCTACAGGATAACATCAAAGTCTGAGAAATCCAACACCGTCAGGCATCTTGGCACTTGTAAGTCCCAACTCTAATGTCGATCGAGGTGTGACTTGAGCACACACTGGTGACTCGGCCCAAAAGGGTGGATATACTCAAGGGTCTCTCCAACTCCTTAAGCGGTAGGTTTAACTTCTTAACTATGTTTGAAGAAACAAAAGTTCTCAAGCTCCGGTATCAAAGCAGATTTGAAATCGCTAGATTATCTATGATTATGGTACCTAAAAGTGAATCAATTTACGTATAAATATGTAATATCATATGCGCGCTATATCATATTAAATATTTATAAGAAACACAAACACTGAAAAGTACCTGTCACCACAAAGTCATCTAACTCCTCTGGCTCCGCATCTGTTGCAAAAACACGAACTGGTCTGCTACCTGTAGGACGACTACCCTGCTGGTTACTTCGCCCTCCTGCCTGATTGCCCTGTGATAGCTTCTTAGGACACGCCCTCGAGTAGTGTCCCGCTTCCCCGCAGTGGAAACAATTCAAGCTACCAGCCATGCAATCTCCTGTGTGTGCCTTGTTACACTTAGCACAAACTGGTGGCGTCCCACTTGTCGAACTCTTCATTGCTAAACTCCCTGTCTTCTTTACATTCTGCTGTGGCGCCCCTCTATTACCTCCTTGAAAATTTGAGAATGGCCTCTTGTCCCCAACTACAACTGTCGGCCTGTTGGCAAACCTTTCCGCTGTCAATGCTCTATCCATGACGCTTGCCATGCTAGTAGGTCTATCTCCTACCATGCCCTTAGCCACTTCATGTGACAATCCTTCCATGAACTTGTCAATCTTTTTCTCTTCACTCTTCATAATCTCGGGGTAGAATCGCCACTCGTGAAACTTCTGCGAGTACTGTGTCATTGTAGTATTTCTTCCCTGTTTCAAACTCAGAAACTCGTTGGCCTTTGCATTTTGTGCCGTTCTAGGGAAGTATTCCTGATAGAACAAATCCTTGAATACCGCCCAATCTGTGATTCTAGGATTAACTTGCTCATAAGACTCCATCCAACTCTCGCATTACCGCCAACAAAGATATCGCTAAGCCGAGCCCATTCGGATTCGGGGCCCTCATGTTTCTACATGCCTTTTCAAAACGACGAAGCCACAAATCTGCTGCTGCTGGCTCAACATTACCGAAGAACTCTGGTACCCTATGCTTCTTCACTTTCTCATACCAATCTATTGGTCTATCATAACCCCCAAACTGCTGATGCTGAAACTGCTGCTGTACCGGTGGGGCATTCTGATAACTCTGCTGCGGCTGGGTGTAGCCAGGTGCTACGAAAGAACTCGATCTAGGTGGTGGTGGAGGTCGAATTGTCGGCTGAGGAGTGAAACTCAACGGTGTAGACGGAAACATGGATACCTGTGGATAACTGAAGAACTGACTGGCCGGTGGGTTAGAAAGTCCCAACCCGGTCCAAGTGGTGGTCCTTGGGGCTGATGTAGAAACTGGTACGTGGGTGCTAAACCTTGAAGGACCTGCTTGTTCCACTCGACCTCTAACAGAATTACTTGGTCCTTGATTTCCACCATGACTGGAGTTGTTCACTTGAGTGACCGGAGGAACCTGAGTAGCTGGTCCACTCCTCCTCCTTCTTGGAACCACAACCTCAGTAAAATCCGTCTCTGCGTTACTTGTCTGGGTATTATCTCGCCTCGGCCGTTATACTGAACTAGCTCCTCCTCTAGTAAGCACCATCCTCAGAGCCAAGAGAAAGAGGGGTTACTAAAGCTCTAACCTTATCTTAAAGAAAAATCAAGTCCTACACAGAAAGGAAAACCTTTCTCTCTGATACCAACTGTAACGCCCCGTTCCTGGACACCGAGTCCTTATCCGGAAAGAAGCGCTGCGGCACATATATTATCAAATAAATTCAATAATATATGTAAGCCTTACGTCATACATCGTAACTAAAACGACACGGAAGATAAAACGACCGGGAAAAACAAAAGACAAAAGATCGAGCGCATACGGTTTTCAATCTTTGTGAAACTAAATCCAATAAAGAAAACTAATCATCCAACATTCAAATCCCAAAAGATCTCAAAAGAACTCAACCGTAACTAATCCAAAAGAAAGACAACATTGTTTGAACTTGAATCAACAACATTATTGAAAGAAAGCAAAACTAAAGGAACTAAGTCTTCAAGAGCTCCATCTCACACATCCTCGTCAAAGAACTCATCACCCGTAATAACCTGTTTCATCTTCTTTGGGGAAAGGGAAAGACAAACATAAAGTAACGGGTAAGTACATAAGTACTCGATGAACGCGTAGAAGATCGCACAACTCGGTCTCATAAAGAAATAAAAGCAACGCCGTCTTTTATTAATTCATTTCCGTTATTAGCCCTAGCTAACTATCATATTATGTTCATTGCATAACATGAGGTTCCAAAGGTATCTAGCTTAGCTCAAGTTTGTTACATCATGAATAACAAGGGCACTACGCCTAGTAATAGGATGTACTAGGACAATCTGGGTGCAACCTACTTAGAGACTCGCTCAGTAGCCCGGGAATATCTGAGTCCCGATAGTGTGATAACCGGCAGAATGCACCAGACGCTTTATCTGGCCAATCGATTGACCGGCGTGGGTACAATCTACTTTGTCTGGTCAGAGAACACATCGCGATATTGTACTATGCCTCACCAAGCATTGCATGATGTTTAAGCTTATTAATCTAGCACATATGTTTGATTAGATGTTTAACTAGCCACCTAAGTGTTTCGTGTAAGCTCCTCACACTTCCTACCCTCGCACTTAGACCTCTGACACGGACAAGCCCTAGCAATTACACACGACATCGATAAACCCTAGCTTATCGAAGCACAAGGCAAATCGAAGCTTCCAGGTGGTCCCACACTTCATCTTTTTAGGAATCCATGTGGTGCCGGAACTAAACGCACCAGAAGCTAGTTCAGAGCTTTGTCACGTAAGGTTATGCATTAAACACACTATTATAAAGCTTGAAACACATAAAAGGAAAGAAAAAAGCGATCAGAATAGCCCCTGTCGCAGACAAACCTCTCGTCCGATCTTTGGGAAAAATAGCGATCTGATCCACAAAATCTATCTATATCTGATTTCATGACACTCGGTCGACCGGAAGGCTTGGTTCGGTCGACCGAGCCTAATTATATATATATTTTTTTTTTTCAACAACGTTACGGTTTTTTCGCGCGCTCTGCGTTTTTTACTCAAATTCAACCCGACATCGACTTAAGCGAATTAAAACCATGAAAACAATGATGCTAATTGCCCTATCACTTTACGAAACCCTAATCATACGATAAGAAAACCACGTTACCTTAATCAAACGTTAATCGATCTAGGATTGTTGATATCAAAACGATCCTCGCCTCATGGTGATCCTTTCTCTCTTGATGAGTCCGATGAAAAGAACAACGGATTAGCCTCGAAAATCGAAAGCCTCTTCTCCTTTTTTTTCAAAACTTATGCCCTTCTACTCTGCCCTCTCTTTTTTTTTTTTGTCAAAACAACTAGGTTAAAATTAGGATTAGTTTTCCTTTATAATCCCAATTACCTAATTATTTAATTATTTTCTAAAAAAGATAAATCCTTGTTTATCCCTTTTTCTTTTCTTTTTTGAAAATCCTTTAATTAAAAATAACATAATATTCTGATTTTTGCTAAAAGACCGAATTGCCCTTTTTCAAAAATCGGGATATTACATTTATTCAACACTAGGAAAAGAAAAAAAAATTCACGCAAGCAATATCAGATTTTTAAGAAAAAAAAAACAACTAATATTACAAAAAAATAAATACCCAGACTGGCATATATAAAAGTAAAACCAACAGTTATTACAAAAAAAAAAAAATCTAATACAACTACGCAGTCCAATATGTTTACACCTCCAAAGTTAAATAAGAAAAAAGAAAAAAGAAAAAAGAATAAAAACACCTACGCTATGATGGGAATAAATATTAAAACCAAAACCAAAAACACGCTATGACGGAAAAAAATAAAAAAAATAAAACCAAAACCAAAAATTTCAACACAAAATTTGAACTTCCAACCACCCTTCATTATCCCCTTTTTATCTCCTAAAAAAAATACCCACTCCAATATTTTTACACCTCCAAATAAAAACAAAAAACAAAAAACATCACGCAATATACGTTAGAAAAAAAGGATACGGTAGAAAACAAAAAACAAATATCACGGTAGCAATATCAGATTTTTAAGAATACAGAACACTTAATTAAATAAAATAATATCATCTCTTGATAATCTATTTTTAAAATAGAAAAAAGAATAAAAAAACAAATATCACGCAATATACGCTAGAAAAAAAACCATACGCTAGAAAAAATAACAAATATCACGCAAGAAACATTTCAGCCGAACATCCAATAAATGAAAAAAAAAAAACAACCTATAAATATTAAATACTTGATTTAGCACAAATCTAAAAAAAACTTATCCACTCTCTATAAATATATTTTAGGTTACATTTTATATTATGAGTCACGGAAGCAATATATATATATATATATATATATATATATATATATATATATATATATATATATCTATATATAATATATAGAAGAGTGAATTTAACCCAATTACCCGTTTTGACCCGCTCCAAACCCGTAAAAAAAAAATCCTACCATAATTGCAAAATTCGGCTACCCTAAATTTTGATTTTCCTAATAAATACACAAACATTCTATTCATTTCTTCATCTTTCTCTTCATTTCTTCAGTCCTCTTCATTTCTTCATCCTTCTATTGATTTCTTCATTTTGGTGATTTGTTTCTTGAATCACTGTCAATTTTTTTCCTTCAATTACAGAAGATTATTTAGCTAGAATTTTGACCAAAGTATCCGATTTTGTGTAGGATTTCTCGCGGTCAGTATTCATATTTTTCCTACGTTATAGTTTTGTAGTATTCATTTCATTTTGGTGATTTGTTTCTTGAATCAATGTCAATTTTTTCCTTTCGATTACAGAAGATCATTTAGCTAGAATTTTTCCCAAAGAATCCGATTTTGCATGGAATTTCTCACGGTCAGTATTCATATGTCTCCTAATTTATAGTTTTGTTGTAATTGTTTTTCCACAATAATATTTTTTTTGCGTAGGATTTCTCACGGACAGTATTCATATTTTTCCTACTTTATAGTTTTGTTGTTATCGTTTTCCCACAATAATATTTTTTTCTTGATTATAATTTCAAATTCAAAATGACTTACGCAGGATAGCTTTGCCAGCCCAGCCTCAGAGACATCATTTAGCTAGAATATCGCCCAAAGAATCAGATTTTGCGTAGGATTTCTCACGGTCAGTCTTCATACTTTTTTTTTTTGATATTTACTTTATACTTTTGTTGTTATTGTTTTTCCACAATAATATTTTTCATCGAAAATGTGAGATACTTGCTCTTTCTATGTTGACATTGTTTTTGTTCATTATTTGAGTTTTTCTTCTCCTCATATTTTGATATTGTTTTATTCAAATTAACTTTTATTTTTTGCTTTTAACTTTTGTTTGTTTATTATTTCTATAATCAAATTATGATTTATACAATTAAGATATATAATTATGATTAAATTATTTGTAATATGCCCTATAATTATGTTATTTCAAAAATTATACCATTAACATCCTAACAATTATGTCACTTTCAATAATCTCAAATATTTGACCCAAATATTCTTCATTAATTATAATCATTCCAAAATTAATATACCAACATTTATGGCAGTATCAATTATTCAAAAATTATAATCATTCCTATAAATAAATCAAATAAAAATTATGTCAAACCAAATATTTCTACATTAATTATAATATGTCCTATAATTAAACTATTTTGAAAATTATGCCATATAATGATTCCTATAATTAAATAATTTTTAGAATTATGTCATTAACATTCCAAAAATTATGCCATGCCATTAACATCCTAACAATTACGTCATTTTCAATTATTAATCAAAATCTCAACTAAAATATTCCTGCATTAATTATAATCATTCCTATAAATAAATCAATTCAAAATTTATGTCAAGTCAAATATTACTACATTAATTATATTATGTCCTATAATTAAGTTATTTTGAAAATTATGTCATTGACATCAACAATTATGTCATGTCATTAACATCATAAAAATTATGTAAATTTTCAATTATTACGAAAAATCTTAACTCAAATATTCCTACATTGATTATAACCATTCCAAAATTTAGTTACTCAAATCATGCCATTAATGGTTCACACTTATTACAAAATTTGACTTTGTCATTTGATTTTTCTAATAAATAACTTCTCTCTCCAATCACATTAATTGTAATTATTACGAAAATTTCAATCGAATTTGGTTACCTCAAAATTAATGGTTCACACTTATTACAAAACTTGAATTTGTTGAATTTGATTTTCCTAATAAATAACTTCTCTCTCCAATCACATTAATTGTAATTATTACGAAATTTTCAATTGAATATTGTTGCATTAATTATAATTATTCTTATAATTAAATTATGATTTCTATGTTTAACTTATTTTGAAAACTATGCCATTAATTAACATCCGAACAATTAAAGTATCAATTATTCAAAAATTATAACCATTCGTATAAATAAATCAAATAAAAAATTATGTCAACCCAAATATTCCTACATTAATTATAATATGTCATATAATTAAGTTATTTTGAAAATTATGCCGTATAATGATTCCTATAATTAAATTATTTTGAGAATTATGTCATTGACATCCCAACAATTATGTCCTGCCATTAACGCCCTGACAATCATGTCGTTTTCAATTATTACGAAAAATCACAAGTCAAATATTCTCGCATTAATTATAACCATTCCAAAATTTGATTACCTTATCATGTCATTAATGGTTCATACTTATTACAAAATTTGACTTTGTCAAATTTGATTTTCCTATTAAGTAAACTATCTCTCCAATCACATTAATTATAATTATTACGAAAATTTCAATAGAATATTCTTGCATTAATTGTAATTTTATTTCTATAATTAAATTATGATTTCTATGATTAACTTATTTCGGAAAATATTCCATTAACATCCCAAAAAATTAGGGTAGTTTCAATTATTCAAAATTTATAATGGCTCCTATTAATAAATCAAATCGAAAATTATGTCAATACTATGCCCATAATTAAGTTATTTTGAAAATTATGCCATTAACATCCTAACAATTGTGTTGTCATTCATATCCCAAATTATTATGTCAATTTCAATTATTACCAAAATTTCAACCAAATATTTCTGCGTTAATTATAATAATTCCTAAAATTAACTTATTTCAAAAACTATGCCATTAACATCCCAACAATTATGGTACATTCAATTATTTGAAAATTATAATGATTCTTATAAAAAAAATAAAATAAAAAATATGTCAAGTCAAACATTCCTGCACTAATTATAAATATGTAATTTTCAATTATTCCGTAACTTTCAACCTAAATATTCCTACCTTAATTATAATTATTCCGATAATTAACTTATATTCCTGCATTATTTATAACACTACTTACACTTCACAATAATTACAAAATTTGACTTTTTGAAATTTGATTTTCCTTATAAATAACCTCTCTCCAATCACACTAATTACGGTTCACATTTAGCGTGATTAAATTTTGAAAATTACCATAACTCAATTATGTCATTTAATGCAAAATATTTTTGCATTAAATTGTAATTTAAAAATAATAAATTCAATTTTACAAATTAATGCAAATTATTCTAATATTTAATTAAATTTTGAATATAAACTCAAGTATTCCATTTAATGCGAAGTCTGCAGACATTAAATACATCCCTATAAATTAATGATAAATATTGTCACATTAAATACATCCCTATAATTTGTTCATACCAATTAATTACAAATATTCTTGAATTTATGTCATTTAATGTGAAATATCACCTTAAGTTATAATATTTAAAAAACGATAAATTCAATTTTTCCAATCAATGCAAACTATTCTAACATTAAATTACATTTTAAAAAATATCTAAACCTAAATATGTTATTTAATGCGAAGTATTTAGGAATTAAATAATAGTATTTAAAAAATGATAAATTCAATTTTACCAATTATTGAAAAATATTCTAACATTAAATTACATTTTGAAGAAATACATAAACTCAATTAAATTACATTAAATACATCCCTATAAATTAGTCATCCTAATTAATATCAAATATTCTTAAATTTATGACACTTAATGCGAAATATCACATTAAGTTATAATATTTAAAAAATGATAAATTAAATTTTACCAATCAATGCAGAATATTATAGCATTAAACTACATTTTGACAAATATATAAACTCAAATGTGTCATTCAATGCAAAATATTCAGACATTAAATACATCCTTTATAAATTAGCAAACCCAATTAATGTCAAATATTCTTACATTAAATTTTGTTTTTTAATATAGAGTAGGTAGGGTGTGGTAGGGTAGGTTGAGGTAAGGTAGGGTAGAGTGTGTGATGGTGCAGTATAGTAGTTGGTGGGGTAAGATAGGTAGGAAGCTTATTGTAGTGAGATATGGTAGGGTAGGATGGGGTGAGGTGGTGGGTAGAGTAAGGTAGTGTGAGAGGTGATTGTGGGTGATTTAGGGTAGGGTCGAGTGAAGTGGTGGGTAAGGTGAAGGGTGGGGTAGGGTACGGTGGGGTGATTGGTATGGTATGGTAAGGTAGGTTGGTGTGGTTGGTACGGTAGTGTAGAGTGGAATGGTGGATAGGGTAGGGTATGGTAGGGGTGGGTAAGGTAGGAGTGGGTCGGGTAGGGTAGGGTAGGACGGGGTGGTATGTAAAGTAGGGTAGGGTTGGGTGGTGGGTAGTGTAGGGTGGGGTGGTAAGTAAGGTACGGTAGGATGTGGTAGGGTAGGGTAGGGTGAGATGGTGGGTAGGATGGGGTCGTGTGGTAAGTAAGGTAGAGTGGTATGATGGGTAAGGTAGGGGTGGGTGATGGTGGGGTAGAGTAGGTAATGGGTAAGGTAGGTAGGATTTTTAGGGTAAGATATGGTGAGATAGGGTAGGGTAGGATTGGGACAATCACCTTTAATATAGACTTTCATTTTCATTGGTGAAGAGAAGTGGGGTATGCTGTGGGGGATGAAGAGGTTTATGAATTTTTTAATAAGAAAATCGAGGGGGTTTGGGATGAGTTCGAAGAATAGTCCCCTATAAATGGAACATGATCCATATACACGTGTTTTTACTATATTGTGTCGTTTCAATTGTGGCCGAAACAGAAAAAAAATTTAATTGTGGTCAGTAATAGGTTTCGAAAGTCACCTTAACTACGGGTTGTAAAAACCGATAAATCTAAACTAAGTGTATTAGTTTAAAGTTTGTATGTATTATTTTCTTTTTCTTTTTTTTATGGGTGAGTTCGGGGGATAATTGGAAATGCGGTGTTTGGGAATAAATGATCTTATGGTTGTCGGTGGGTTTGGAGATGTAAAGTTATTTATGATTTCTTATAGAAAAATGATTTGAGAGAGTTTAGAGATTCTTAAGTACAATTTAAGGCTTTTTTATTGTTTAAGCAAGGTTGAAGGATAAGTTGAGGCAAGGGGGAGGGGTGAGGTGAGGCTTAGAGATGGTGGACAATGGTAATTAAGATGCGTAGGGGTGAGACTACGGTAGGAGTCTGTGGTATGAGCGTGTTTCTTACATATGTTGTTTTTTCCTTTGGGGAGGGGTGAGGTGAGGTTTAGAGATGGTGGACAGTGTTAATTAAGATGCGTAGGAGGGAGACTACGGTAGGAGTTTGTGGTAGGAGCGTGTTTCTTATATATGTTGTTTTTTCCTTTGAGGTCAAAAATAATCTTTTTTTTCATGATTTATTCATTTAAAATATTTTTTTTCTTAAGATAACCAATGCATTGTGTGGATAAATTATCCAAGTTCTCTATGATACGACATTCCATCTCTAACTTATTATTATCGTTCTTCACACAAATATATTATAATTTTTAATGTTCTATATTGTTATCCCCGTGCATCGCACGGGTTTTTGACTAGTATATATATATATAATATATAATATATCAACATGCGTGTGTTGTACATTGGTTGTACATGTGCACAATTTCATTGGTTATATATATATATATATATATATATATATATATATATATATATATATATATAATATATAGAGGAAGCAATTTAACCCGTTTAACCTCAATTACCCGACCCAAACCCGGTTAGAAAATAAAAAACACGTTGTATAAACACGCTTATTTGTTTTATTTTTTTAATTCAATATTCAGAAAATGTATTCCCATCCATTCTCAGATACCCTAATTTTCTCTTTTCACGCCGTCAACTAATGTATTCCCATCTATTATCAGATACCATAATTCGGATGCTGTAAACGGGAAGAGGGATGATGGTAATAGGGTTGTGGGAGAAGAGAGCATTGAATCTGTTGAGAGAATTTTCGAGTCTAAAGAGGTGCTCGAGCCTGTTACGAGTCTAAAAAATGATCACGTTTTTTTTGAAGGAACATGAAATCTGGCGACATTTCTGTAAGTTACAATTCTCAAAGTAAATCAACCTCATATGCTCTCCATTTTCCTGAGAACGAAGGTACTCGAATTTCTTTACCCACCGCTTCCATCGCCTTTGCTTTTGTTCTTCGACTGATTTTGTTTCAATTTGATTTTTCATTAGCTAATTTGTCTGTGTTCGACAAATTTCATTTCTTTATAAATGCGAATAAAAAGGCAATAATATATATTTCTTCCTCAATTGATAAATCCAACAAAGTTTCTGTTTGTGATTTTTTCAGGGGTTGTCTGATTTGGCTCAAATTATGGGGATTTGGCATATTGGTGAGTTGGCTTTTAGAAGCCTTTTCCTTTTTATTTCTTCTCAAATTGATAAAACAAACTTACTTTTGGTTTGTGATTTTGCATGCGCCGCCAGACTTGGACCTAAGTTTGGTGATTTGGCATATCTATGTAGTACGGATCAAGTAGTTTGGTGCTTAAGTTGCAATTGCATTGGTGGTTTTTTTTTTTTTTTTTTTTTTTCTTTCAGTGATCTTTCTTCATGATTTACACAGACGAGGGCTGAAAAATAACATCTTTTTGATGTTTACGTTTTGGTCGTTGTCACCGGGAGTAATAAAGAAGAAGCCGAAGAATGAAAGTTAACTATCCGGTACTATTTTTCAGCTTTGAACACTTGGTTGTTAAATTAACGGTCTTTGTTAATTTTTGTTTGTGTTTGATTGTATTTATGGTACATGAATATTTTGGTGATTCACACCTTTTTTTATGCACATAAATATGGTTGCTTTAGGAGTGGTATTAGAAATTTTGAAGACATAATTTGAAGCTCCTCCTTCATTCCTGCAGATTCAGCTTTAAAGTCAGCAACAAATTGAGATTGATCTTCATGTTGGTGAGATTGAAGATACATATCTATGTCTTCATTTTACCATTTTAAGTTTTTTTTTTTTTTTTTTCTTGATTTTACGAGGATGAGATGGACTATAAAGATACCAATGATGAGATTAAAAAACGACATTGTAAAAGATAGTATCCTTGATGATATTCATATGCAAGAGTCAATGGATGGTAAGCTTTGATAAGTATGTGTGTCGGGACGGGCGGGTGGAATCTGAGTAAACGTAGCCACTTAATAAATATATAAACACATTTAATTTGATCATGCACCCTTTGCACGTCGTAGAATCATGTGTTTACCCTTTGATGTTCATATTTTTCGTTCCCCTTGATTTGTATGTTTTATTCTAACTTTTCATAGGTTTATATAACGCTGGAAAATGTGCTCTATTTTTTCTGAAGTACCGTAACTTTTATTTGGAGCTTTTGAAGGCCAATAATTCTATTTATTTGCATGATAAATAGATTGAATCAACTGCAGAAATGCAACGGCGGCCGAAGACTATTTCCAATATGGGGTAAGTGTAATCAGTTCTGTTTGTCTGCTTATCATACTTATTTACTTTATGAGCTACAATTCAGTTGGCTATTCTAGATGGTTTCTTTTTACACTTTTATCGTGTTTATTAAACCTCAACATGATCTTTTACCATCTTCTTAAGAAATTATTTTCCATCTGAAATTTTCTTTCGAGAGATGTTAGTTCCTAAATGCTTTGACAATCTTGCAGAACCTAGAACTAAGATATGGGGTTTGAAAAGGGATATATTGGTGACTGCAATCAGGGTGTGATTGCATGATCTTACCGGGTAATACTGATGTTCTTATGTTGTTGTAGAAGGCCTGTTTTGAGTTAGACATATTTTCAGATTTGCTTGCAGTTTAATAAGTTGAAGCTTTGAACAAATAATAATTAACCTGGGGGTAACTTTAAAATTAAAAGCGTTGGAAAATTCAGTGAAAGAATCAGCAGCAACTGAGGTACAGTTGGACAATTATAAGGTTATTTTATAGGAAGCATAGGAGCATAGAAAAATGAATGAAATATTAGAATCAGAAGGCTGAGAACTAACGGGTGAGATATAAATGATAGGAGCATTTGTTCTTTCAATCTCCAGATTTTGATGATGACAATATCACGGTACAGAACAATAACGTAATGACAGAGTGGTGTGAATGTCATTTACGGACTGGTGAGAATGTTATTTCTTTGCGTGTTTCAGTAAACTTCCTTCCAATCCATCAACTCGATGTATTTTTTATATATATATTTTTTTAACTCATGTTGATTGAATTCATATATATGGTATTTGGTTGAAATTATGATTATGTAGTTCCACGTTTGAGTGGAGCATATACATCAATTATGTATGTTCGTTCAACTTATAGTTGTGTAAGGTTGTTTTTATAATAGGGTGAAAGCAGGGGGAAGAGTTAGATCGTACTATATCGACTTGGATCAAGTTCTGATCCATTGGTACTTGCATTTACCCTCCGAAAGGTATTGTCAAAGTTTTGTATCTAGATTTTGCGTGGTGCAATTATATGGTACATATGTTGGATCAATAGTTAAACCAAGTGGATGAATGCAATACACCCAACTAAAGGGAAATAGACTTTCTTGATACAAAGGGTGGTATTTAATTTTTTTTCATTTTTCTTACCTTTCTGATTCCTCGATACAATCTGCAATACCTATTATGCATCTATTATCTTACAACAATATTTTTTTTAGATTCTCATTCCTTGGTGTTGTGTTTCTTTCAATCCCAAACTTCTAGCTGTGTCGTTTATTTCGAAAATGTTTCAATGTATCTCTTTAACCTGTTTGTTGAGTGTAGTGGACGCGGTAGACGTCCTTTTTTTAATAATTTAATAATTCATGTAGCTTTACTTCTCTTTTTTCTGTTGTTTTTATGTTTTATGTATTTTATTTCAAAAATGCGATTCACTTTTAACTTGGCATTCATATGCCGACATGTTATTCTAAGTTTTATTAGTGATCATAATCAAGGATTATAAAGACTCATAAAGAATTTTTAATACGTTGTATTGGTCTTTGCGAAGGGCTTGGATCATACATTTTGCTTGCTGGATCTATGATCATTCTTCTTACATTGCTCAAGTATGTCGATGATGGGCTTCGTTGATGATTCTAATGTTTGTCGGCGGTTCTGAAGCACATGGATTTGGTCAAGATGTTTTACGTTAAAAGTTCATTTCAACTTGAAGTATCATTTTCATATGTACGGTGGTGGATTATATGATGTATCTTGGTAATCTTTCCTTTCTTTAGTGTCTTGCTTAAAAAGCCTTTTGAACAAAATTGTTCATTCATCTTAAAAATATTTATAAAAAAAAAAATAGGAACAAAGAAGGGAAAAAAAATGGTACGAGACCCTTAAGTACATTTTCAGCTTCGACTGTTTGACATCACAATTTTGATGCACAACAGAAACGAGAAACACATCACAATTTCGAAGCACAACAGTAGAGGGAAACACGGCTTTCATTGAAATCAAGTAAAATTGTCGTAATATGTCACTTCTATAATTGACTGCCTTAAACAATGCATAATTATTGAACTCACATTACAAAGCTATCTATCCAACACTTTAAAATTATTATTCTTTTAGAGCGGTTTATTTTTTTTCTTTTTATATATCACATTCAGTATTTTTTAATTTAAAAATTAGTAACATAATTAACTCAGCAATAGTAAATATTCCATATTTTGAATTAATAAAAAGAAGAGTAACATGTCCCGTGCAATGCACGGGTTTTTAACTAGTATCTATATATATATATATATATATATATATATATATATATATATATATATATATATAGGGTTGGGTTCCCCCTACATACCATACTATCCATACATACTACATACCTGCATCTCGATCACTATTTTAGTGCACTTTGGTTATTGTTTGAGTGCACTAGTTATTGTATAAAGCTGTTATTGTTTATTATATAAAGCTGTTAGGAAACTAGGTGCACTCAAACAATAATTGAGATACTAAAATAGTGATCGATGCACTATTTTAGTAGTAGTAATACGGTAAGTATGGATCAATAGTATAATATATATGAACCCATTTCTATATATATATATATATATATATATATATATATATTTGTGATATATATCTATATATAATATATGGAGGAGTGAATTTAACCCAATTACTCTATTGACTCGCTCTATACCCGAACCAAACCCGTATAATATGAAAAAAAAAAAAAACGACCATAAATTTGATTCTCTATAAATTCGGCTCATATTTCTGAAATTTTATCCATTTCCACTTTTACATTAAAAAAAACCTACCAATTCTACATAAATTCGGCTCACATTTCTGAAATTTTCTCAATTTCCACTTTTACATTTAACATGTATATTCTAAGATCATCCTAGGAGGTGTGAATACACAAGGTATGCGAGATATATTTGCAATTTCTTTTCCTTCAAACATTGATTTTGCATTTTTGATTTCATGGTCTTCATTTCTCGCTTCGCCATTTGTTTATCATGTTTTTCTCATGTCGATTTTTAGCAACTTTTTCGTAACTTTTCGCATTCTAGGCAGTTGGTGGCAGATGAACATGAGAAGCTCAAGAAAAGTAGACTCCGTGTTGAGCGAAATCAGGAAACATTTGGTTGTGGTATGATTCATGTTTAAATTCAATTTATTTTCTATGTTAAATTGAATGTTTTAAATGCCTTTCCATCGATGTGATTTTCATTTAAATTTCAAATCAAATGCAATCGCAAATCACAAATTTAAGCCGATCTTCGTATTTTACAACCTTCTCCCATTTCTTCATTTTGAAAAAAAAAAAAACCGCTCTACGACATTTATGGTGTAGAAATACGATTGGTTTGTATGTCGGATTTATTTGTTTTCTTTGTTTGTGTTTATTTTTATGGGATTGAATTGTGTTTTGTTTTGATAATTTTTTTCAGCAGATATTTCTTGACCAAATTGACAAACCCGTCACCCATAAGAATGAATTGTCTGGTGAGATCTTACTTTCTTTTATTTTATCGACTAATTAAGTTCCTTTAATTTTTGTTTATTATTTTTTGTTTTGAACTACGTTCTTTCTTTCATATTTTGTTGTGTTTTGAATGTTTTTGACATCATATTGATAACCAATTTGGCAAATCTGTAGGCCATTCAATCGATGATGCTTTAAATTTAGAAGTAAAAAATAACCAAATTCAATTCTTATTTTTTAAATTGCACCGGTTTTTTAAATTTTGTCCAACTTTTTTTTGCGATAAAAATAGAGAATAAATTCGGCTCACATTCTTCTAATTTTTCAATAACCCTATCATAATTACAAAATTTGCCTACCCGAATTAGAAAAATCATTTAAAATTTGATTATCCTAATAAAAATATGAAATAAATTTAGCCTTAATTAGAAAAATCATTTAAATTTTGATTCTTCTAATAAAAATAGGGAATAAATTTGGCTCACATTATTAATGCTAAATATTCTTACATTAACTAATTTTCTTTTTAAAAATAATTATATTCAAATGAGCTAATTAATATAAATATTCTTACATTTATGTAATTTCCGGAAAATTAACCGCCTCATTTAATTCCAAATATTCAAACTTTGAATTATTTTTTTTAGCATTGCACCTATTTTTATTTATAATTCTTTTTATTAATTTTGACCCATTTCTTTTTGCGTGTTTATGTCATTTAATGAGAAATATTCTCACATTAAATACATTCCCGTAAATTAGCCACCCTAATTAATGCCAAATATTCTTACATATTAAATGTTCAAAAAATAACTAATTAGCCAGCATAATTAATGCCAAATATTCTTACATATTAAATTCATCTCATTTCACATTCAAAAATAAATAAATTCAAAAAACCTACCATAATTATAGGGAATACATTCGGCTCATATTATTTTAATTTTTCAAAGAATAAAAACCTACAATAATAAAAAAATTCGTCTACCCTAATTAGAAAAATTATTTAAAAATTTAATTCTTCTAATAAAAATAGGAATAAATTTACTACTAATTAGAAAAATCATTTAAAATTTGATTCTCAAAATAAAAATAGAGAACTACAACTTCACCGAGCTGACAAGCATCCATTTCCACTGCGTATTTTTCGAACAAAGAAGACGACTATGCTTAGGTTGAGCTCTGTTTCATGTAGGTGGCGAAAACACATGGGGTAAATGTAAATAGGGATTCGGTGCACAGGTGTTGTCTGCCACTTAGTGAAGAATTCTGAGAACGTATAAATTTGGCTCATGTTCTTCTAATTTTTCAAACAAAAACCCTACCATAATTACAAAATTCGCCTACCCTAATTAGAAAAACCATTTAAAATTTGATTCATCTAATAAAAATATAAAATATATTTAGCCCTAATTAGAGAAATCATTTAAAATTTGATTCTTCTAATAATAACAGGAATAAATTCGCTCACATTATTAATGCTAAATATTCTTACATTAAATTATGTTTTTAAAAATATCTATATTCAAATTCTCTAATTAATACAAATATTCTTACATTTATGTCATCTTCGCAAATTTAGCTGCTCATTTAATTCCAAATATTCAGATTTTTAATTATTTTTTTAACATTGCACCTATTTTTATTTATATTTTCTTTCTATTAATTTTGACCCTTTTTGTTTTTGCATGTTTAGCACATTTAATGAGGAATATTCTCACATTAAATACATCCATATAAATTAGCCACCCTAATTGATGCCATATATTCTTACATAATAAATGTTCAAAAATAACTAAATTCAAAAATAACTAATTAGTCACCATAATTATGCCAAATATTCTTACCTTCCATAATTACAAAACTCTTCTACCCTAATTAGAAAAGTCATTTAAAAGATTCTTCTAATGTTCAGACATTAATGCGAAATATTCAGATATTAAATACATCTCTTATACATTAGTCATCCCAACATAATGTCAACTATTCTTAAATTTATGGCACTTAATGTGAAATAGTTTTTTTTATTAAAGTATAATATTTAAAAAATGGTAAATTCAATTTTATCAATTAATGGAAAATATTCTAACATTAAACAACATTTTGAAAAATATCTAAACTCAAATATGTCATTTAATGCGAAATATCCAGACATTAAATATATCCATATAAGCTTCTCACCCCAATTAATTCTAAATATTCTTAAATTTATAGCACTTAATGAGAAATATTTTTTCATTAAAATATAATATTTAAAAAATGACAAATTTAATTTTACCAATTAATGCAAAATATTATAACATTAAATTTTGTTTTGAAAAATATCTAAACTCAAAATTGTCATTTAATTCGAAATATTTTTGTATTAAATTATAATATTTAAAAAATGATAAATTCAATTTCACCAATTAATGCAAAATATTCTAACTTTAAATTATTTTATCAAAAAATATCTAATTTCAAATATGTCATTTAATGTGAAATATTTTTGCATTTATTACATCCCCTCTAAATTAACCACCACAATTAATGCTCAATATTCTTATGTTAAATTATGTTTTTAAAAATAATTATATTCAGATTTACTATTAATACAAAATATTCTTACATTAATGTCATCCCTACAAATTAGATGCCTTATTATATTACATTTTAAAAAATAATTAATATCAAAGTTTCTAATTAATATGCGATATTCTTAGATTAGGTCATCCCATACAAATTAGCCACGTCATTTAATGTCAAATATTTTTACATTAAATTATATTTTAAAAAATAGTAATAAAAAGTTTTCTAATTAATTCAAAATATTCTTACATTAAAGTCATTCCCTGTAAAATAGCTACTCCATTTAATGCCAAATAATCATACAATCAATTATATTTTCATGAATAACTTAATTCAAATGTTTGCGGTGTAATATGAATGTTTTTATATTAAATAAATATGTCATTCAATGTGAAATATATAATATTCTTATATTAAATTATATTTAAAAAAACAATTTGAAATATGCCAAAATAAAATAATCTTCTAAACTATTTTAAACTAATTATATAGAACATAAGTAAATTTTAATATGTTAAGAAAAAAATCATTTCGTACAAATTAAAGTCCTCCATTGATACAAAATATTCAGAAATTAAAGTACAATTTGAAAAATAACTAAATCAAATATGCCAATTAATACAAGATATTCTTAGATTATGTCATCCCCTATGAATTAAGCACCTCATTTAAAGTTGTGACGGGTAAGGTAAGTAGGAAGAGTATTTGAATAAGGTGGGTTGGGGGGTAAGGTAAGGTATGATGAGGTGGTGGGTAAGGTATGGTAGGGTGAAGTGGTGGGTAAGGTAGGGTACGGTAGGGTATAGTAGGGTAATGTAAGTTGGGGTAGTGGGTAAGATAATGTATGGTGGTAGGGTAGGGTAGGATGGTGGGTAGTGTAGGGTTGGGTAGAGTGAAGTGGTGGGTAAGGTAGGGTTGGGGAGGGTTGGGTAGGGTAGTGTAGGGTAGGATAGTTTGGGGTAGTGGGTAAGGTAAGGTATGGTGGTGTGGTGGGTAAGATAGGGTAGAGTGGAATGGTGAAAGGGTAGGGTAAGGTTGGGTGGTGGGTAGGGTACGGTGGGGTTGTGGGTTGGGTAGGGTAGAGAAGGGTGGGGTGGTGGGAAGGTAGGGTGGTATGATGGGCAAGGTAGGGTAGGGGTGGATGAAAGTGGAGTAGAGTAGGTAATGAGTAAGGTAGGTAGCATGTCGAAGGTAAGATATGGTGATATCGGGTAGGGTAGGATAGGGTGGTGGGTAGTGTATGATAGCGGTGGGTAGGTCAACGTGGGAAGAGAGGTAAGGTGCAATGAGGTATGACGTAGGGCTACCCCACCCCGTCACCTATATCATACCTTATGAACCTCGTCTCTTATATCATACCTTATGAACAATATCATACCCTACTCAAGCCAATTCACTACATTGCTCTATCAATCACTCAATGTGTCATCTTTATATAATTTGTTTCATTCCAATCCTGCATAGTCTATTCAATTCAATTCCTCCGTAACAAATATACCAAAAAAATCTTCTTTTCATCCTTCAAAAAAATTCTTCTTTTGAAATATACGTTCTCCCGTGCAATGCTAAAAATAGTAATATAACAAAAATTATTGGCTTTAGTATAACTTTTGGACATGTTGTGTTGTCTGTTTTTGACTCTATCTGAAGGTAATCACATTGTCATACGTTTCCGTGCAATGCACGGGTTTATAACTAGTATGTGATATATACACATGTGTAAATTGATTTATGGTAATAAAATAAATATAGTCAATATAAGATATTGATAGTATATTAGAAATATTTAATATAACATATTGAATATTAATGAGATAAATCAATCAAATATATTTTCCTTATTTTATTAGGAAAAAAGGTTTTCTTTCTCCCCAATCTATTAGGAAGCTAATCCCAATCAGTTGGGAATTGAAAGTGGCATTTTAACACTATATAAGATAGGGGTTGGCTAGCTCTTTTGCACATCGTAATTCCAAGAGCTAATAATTCTTGTGAAAAATAGAGCACTTCCTAGAGAGAGATTTTAGAGAGAAGTCGGTCTAGCAGCCGAGTTTTTCTGGTAGCAATCTATGATGGGCTTCCAGCGAGGTGCTCGTGTGGATTACTGGTAGAGGCCGGACGCTTGGGCAGCTTCGTGCAGAAACTGCAACCGTAGACAAAACGTCGATCCAATTGGATCAATCAAGGTATTCTTTTGTCTACTTCTCTTATGTTCGTTGCTTAAACGAAGTTGATCATGGGTAAAAGGAAATGAAAATTTTGAATTCCGCTGCGTTCCTGCGTAGATTTCCTAACAGTGGTATCAAAGCGAGCTTTGAGCCTAAGCAATAAGCATGTTAATTTGTGAAGTTAATTTTATCGTATAAATCACGTAATTAAAAGATGATAGATTTTTTATTCGCAAAACGATACATGAAAAGAAAAGGAAAAAAAAGGGGGGATCCGGTGGTGCTCGGCCGACTGGCGGCGGCACCACCATCGGGCGGTCGGATCGGTCGCGCGCGGCGAGCAACATCTTTGCCGGCATCGGTTGACTGGTCAAAAGTGGTGGATCCTTAAATTTTATTTTTTGTATTTTGTGATTCAATATGGTTCATAGTTGTGATTGGTATATTCTCTTTTGTTTAGTTGTGTAATGTGGTTATCCAATGGTTCAAATGGTTTGGGCCATTGGGATGCCACATGGCATTAAAATAATAATGGCATTTCAAACTTTGTTTGGAAAAGGCATAGACCCTTTCCAAATATTTGATTTGGAAAAAGGCCTAGGCCTAGGACTTTCAAAATTTTGATTTTGGAAAGTGGCCAGACATATTAACCAAAATATTGGTCTTTCCAAATTTTGTTTGGAATAGGCCTAGGCCCTTATCAAAATTTTGATTCTGGAAAGGGCCAAGGGAGATGCATTTTGGTTTAGAAAACTAAAGGCATCCCTTTTGATTAGGAATCAAAAGGAAAGAAACAAAAGAGACTTAATTTTAATCTTGATTTATTTTAGAATAGTTCTAATTAATTAAAATTGAAATTATGATCGTTTAAAATTAATCGTTAATTTTATTTCGATTAAAATTATTTAATTAATTAAAATAATTATTTAATTGATTGGATAAAATTATTTAATAGATTAAACGTTAATTGATTAATTAAGACGGAAGTAGTTAAATTTTAATTTTATATTTTTCATAAGATGTTATTGTATGGATTAGATATTGTGTTGATATAATATAATTATATGGACGCCGATTGATTATGGACTCGACCGATAGGATAGATGTGAATGATTTAATTTTTCTGTTGGTTTAAAAATTGTCCTAGGCCGTTATGAAGAACGTGACCTTGTTTATTTTCTGCATTTATCCCATTCCCGTTAGCCCCCCGTGTGCGGCGGGTGTATTTATTTTATTGGATAAAATTAAATGTAACAAGAATGGAGCAGAAGATGGAGACCAAAGAAAGAAGAATAAAGATCTCATTGGAGATGGCGCATTAAAGATCCTATTGGCGGTTGCAGCTACCCTTAGTTTGTGACCCGCGGTTTCGTCAGTTTGTATTCGAAACCGCTCCAAGGAAAAGTCCATGATCATACCGGTTACTTTACGCATTTCTTTATTTTGTGCTTATGTTTATTTTATATGATACGATAGATGCATGACTAGGCACGATAGATAAAAGTGTAGGATGTGTGTCTATAGAGATAGACATATTTTAGATGAGACCATAATTAAAATTAATTAAGTGAATTAATTTACATAAATACTTCCACCTCAAATGAATCAAGTTGAAATTGCCTCCCCATATTATAATGACGGTGAAGAGCCCTTGTTCGGATCCAACTCATCAGCCAAAGCACGGGGTTGACCTACCCCAGGTATATCGTCATTATTGAGATATGATCGTATGAGATCTCATGAATATTAGCGGGGTCGTTTGGGTTTTAGAGGCAAGGGTTTGACTACTTCATAAGATGAAAATTGTCAAAAAGTTGACTAGTCAAACAACAAGAGTCGTATAAGATACGATTGACAAAGAGTTTTCTACTTATAAGACAATTTTCGGCCCACCAGCCAAAGCGGGGGTCCCGAGAGGTTAGTGGGATCTTGTCCACTAAAGAAATTAATAATTCTTGAAAGTCAATTGGAAGTAGTTGACCAGTGGGAGCAAAATTATACACCAAAAGACCATTTTTGATTTTACGTGTATAAACAACACTCTTTGATTTTCATTTTTTATGTTGTAGTTTTAGCAAACTTTATATTTATGTTTTATTCTCATTTAGTAAAACCAAATTATGATTGTTACCTTTTGAGAAACGTTTTCAAGTATGGTTAAGTAATTTTATTCCTTTTAAAGTAAGCAATGACACGAGCAATCCCGTTATAGTAGTTAGAGACAATGAGACTCAGTACAAGAAAACTATGATTCAATGCGAAAACTTAATAAGCTGGATGTAAAGCATCATTAAATGGTACTTATAATGACGGGACACAAATTAATTTGTTGATGAACGACGGAATTTCAATTCCCGTCATTGATAATCTTATTTCCCGTCATTACAAATACAATAAAAAAACCCTCTCATTATTTGTATAAATTTTTTCATAATACATTTTTTTTTAATTTACAATTTTTTAACAAAATAATAAACACATTAATAAAAACCCAAAACCAACCACCCTTCTCGTTCGGTCATTCTATGTATGTCACTAATATGGTCTATACTCTATAGTCTAAGTGTTTTTGCAGGTACTCAATTTAATAATTTAAATGCAAACATTTAAAAGTTTTGTGATGACATTTTTAATATGTTTTATAGTTATGTGTGATGACATTTTTAATGTAACACACATAATATATTATGTTACATATTAAAATGTAACACCTAAATTAGGCTGTATGGAATTTGATTTATAAATATATTGGACTGTTACATACTTTCGGCCGTTTTATTTCCTTTATACTAATAAACCTATTTCTCAAAACCCTTACCCGAATTCTCCTTCTATCCAGCCGTCCCCTCTATCTTTGAGAAACCCTCTCTTAATTGAATCTTGAATGCTCCAAATCTTCTCAGAGTTCTCTGTGTGCTGAAACGCTTCTGATTCTTTCCTAATCAAATCTCTAATTCGTTTTTCGGTCCTCGCTAAATCAATTTCTCGAATTGATTTTCCGAATCAACTCGCAAATGGAATGTTTTCGAGTTGTATAGCAACACGAATCCTCAATTCGTGAAGGCCTCATATCTATTCAACCTTTATGAGTTGATTTTGTTTCGAAATCTTTTTGCAACCTAATCGTTTGATTCCGGAAGGCAAGTTTGAAGCTTTTATGATGGAGATACTGAACCGTTAGAGCTTCTGGATGTCTATCTTAAGCATGTGCACAAAATCAAACCTTTATACTCGAATCGCTGAATATCATGGAAGTAAAAGTCTTAGCCTCCTTGTGTTGATATCATTTTCAATTATTATTCTGATTTATAATTGACTCTGCCTGATTTTCTTGCTCATTTACCCCATTGAAGGTTGAGCATGAAAGATGTGTTTGTGCAAAGTTGTGGGGTTTGTGATTCAAGAAAGTTTACAGTCAGTGGCATACCGGAACTGTAAGCTTGACCTTGAATCGATTTGTAGGATCGTGCTTGAATCAAGTTGGAGGTGATACAAGTTCTAGCACTCTGTGACATCTGAGAGGTGCTAAGCAGTGGCTTGTGGACTCTCCCGCTTATCGATTAAGTGTGCTACCTCGGTTTTACAACTTTTCTAAATTGTGTATTTTCGAAAGTGTTGTTTGTGCGTGTGTGTTTGAGTCCCTGTGGATTTTGGTTTTGTTCTAGGTATGTTAGTACTAAGATTGATTGATTGATTGAATCTATTGAACAAGTCCACCTACCGAGGACAAAAAGGCTTTCGTTCAAGCTGATTTGGTGATAGTCAATCTTGTGTGAATCTAGCCCTTAGTAACAAGTCTGAATTGCTCTGATTTGGTTGTTATTGTTATCATATTACCCTTCGGATATTTGGTCCGACTTGTATCGTGGATCGAATATCATTGTGTGGTCAAGTTACATTGGCGCACTTTGCGTTGAATCAATGAATTAATTTCTGATTTTGACCGTGTGTGATTTGTGTTTAAATTGCCATTCCCCTTCTGTTGAATCATTGGGTAAGTAATCTTGTATTCTTTGAAAACCTCTTTGCATATTTGTATTGAACACTAGCCGATTATGCGGCATAAATCTACCGTGTATATTGTACCTTAAAATCTCTTTGAACCTACCGCTTTTCTATAGTGCATTGTGTGTCTGCCTTGCTCCTTTGAGCTGCTGCATTTTGGCTGAATTCTTGTGCATTTGAGCCTGCTATATCACTATATCTGCTGCACTTTACTTGTTTTGTGATCTGCTTAAGAGCTTAAGCTTGCTGACCTGCTGCTGAATATTTTGCTCCATCTGAAAGCATCTAATCTGTGGATTCCATTTGCAATCTGTTGTTGTGCATTCCTGCTGAAACAAGTAAAATAGCCTAATAGAGATCATGTGCATTTAGCTCTGTCTATCAGCTGAATAACTGTATCCAGCATTGATTTTCAGGCTTGATAATCTAGTCTCCATAGACCTGATTATCTCTCTTGAAACTCCACTGAAAGTTCAGCTCTGTGGCTATTGATTTCTTTGTAATCTACTTGTGTTTTTACACCGATTACATTGTAAAATTTATATTTGATTTAGTGTGTATTCTGAACTGAAAATTGATTATCCCTGTATCTTGACATATGCAAGTCCTTTAATTGTACAAATATATTTTGTATGATATGTTATTGATCTCTAAACACTTTTTGCTGCTTGTCCTTGAAAAGTATTGTAACCCTGATTTGCTTTGACCTACATAAGAACTTTATTTATTTGGTTGCACATCAATTTAACTTACTTCAAACCTGTTTAAAGTGGTTGAACTTTTTGGCAACCTTTTTAAGTCGCCACTATTGATCATCCAGCTAGATGATCTATCTTAATTGAAGTTGAATCAGCCTGCGTTTGTATTACCAATTCTTTATAAAAAAAATTTAGTTGGTTTTCCAATAAGTCAATTTTATAAACCTGCTCAACGTGGTTATTTAATCTTATCATATTTGATCACTAAGGTTTTTATAATACTTACTTTACTAGTACTTGTGTTCATTCGAAAAGAGTTTTAAAAATTAGGAAAAGGTCATAGAGGACGGGTTTACATCTTATTGGTGTAAAAAGGACAAAAAAAAAATACACTGGTTGTAAAGGACAAAAAATAATATATATCCAAAAATACCCTTTATTATCCCAAAATACGCATCATTCCTCCATTATCCCAAAATCTAGAAACCCTAGCCTTCATTCTCTTCTCTGCAAATCCTTCCGCTTCTCTCAATCGTTTTACTCCAATGTTACGCTCTGCATCCACTTAGCTGCATAAATCCAAATTACCCTCTGAGCATCGTTTCTTATCATTCTGCTGCTAGAATTAGAAAGATTCTTTCAATTTCAGGAGTTTCTAGATTTAATTTTCTGAATAATCGAGATCGAGTGAAGGAGAAAAGATGACAGGAGTGAAGGAAATTGAAGGACGTGTGACTCTGGATCTACTGAAGAAGAAGATGGACGCTTTTGCAAAAGAACGAGATTGGGAACGTTTCCACAGCCCTTGAAATCTTCTATTAGCTCTGGTAATTTTGCTTATTTTTTTAACTACGTTCGTTCATTCTAGATTGATCATTCTCATGCTCTCTATCTGTGGTTTGCTATTTCTTTTATTTGAGTTGAGGTAGAAAGCTTAACCTGTAGTCGTAAGGCAAACCTAAATCGAATCTGAATTTGTCAATCACACAAAAAGGGAGTCTTTAGCTTTGTGAGCATTAATGACTTTTAGTTTATGCTATGGATCTTTTAATTTATGGTTTGCTCAGGCGTGTAGTTCCAAGTTGCATTAACATCAATGAGATCTAATTAATTGCCGGAAATGAAGAATTTCAACGGCAAAGGTTTTATAAAACATGAGACCAAATTCGTTAAATCGATTTCGAGTCGATTGGAAATTAGGGTTCTGCGCGTCATATATGAAAATTAGTCAGAGGAACATCAATATTTCGCTGGGTGTTACGCTTTACGAATTATGACCCATGTTACGCTTTCTTTGGTTTAACATATGGCCAAACCCATGTCAGAATCACAAAATTTAGGGAAATTGCTTAAAATTCTGTCGATTTTGAATCGAATTGGGTGTTTGTTGAAATCTGATGTGTGAGTGAAATTGAGTGCATTTGATGTTGGGAGTGACTGCATTTGATGTTGAGAGATGATGGCATGTTTCTTTGATGAGCTTGATGATAGTGTAATGATGTTACTTCATTGATGTTACTACATGTTAGGTGATATTCTTTGTATTTTTGTTCCTTCAATTGTAGAAACCGTTGTTTCAATTTGAGACTAAGGATTACTTATGCTTGATGGGAATACTTGAAGACAAAAAGTCTTGGTGAGACAGTTACATCTGTTTCATGGTATGAGAATAAAGCGTGAATTTGGGCCGTTCATTACATAATGAGTGTTACTACCCGTTAGGTGTTCTTTGCATTTGGTTTTTACTACATTGATGTTGCTACATATCAGGTGTTATTGGGTTGATGTTGTTACTGCATAATTTGGGTGTAACTGAACTTGATGTTCTTATTTTTTGATTGCAGTGAGTCAAGGCTATGGTGAGAAAGGCAAGAAGAAGCGGGATTTGATCTCCCTGATTCTCTGGTGACAATTTAGTGCCTAAAGATGCCTACTTTCAGTCCAAATACATTCAACATGTGGAAGCTCAGAGACTTGACGATTTAGAGTTCAGTTTGAGCAAGACTTTAGACTTGACAATTTAGAGTTCTATTATAAAGTAAAGACAATTGCTGTTATTTTTCTAAGAAATGAAACAGGCTTTTATGGACCATTATTCATGAATAATTTGCTTTAGGTATGTTATTCAAGTATTCTATAATAAAGTAAAAACATGTTTTTCTTTCATCTTCATTTGATGTATATGTAGTAACACTATCATTCAAACACCGATCAATATTATTGACATATAATAATAGTCATGTAGTAACATCAACATCATGTAGTAACACCTATTGTAACACATGCCTTTTCATCATGTACTAAAACTATCCGACGTAGTAACACCACTATGCAAACACCCTTAAACATAATAACACATAATGTAGTAACACGTAGTAAAATGCAAAAACCCTGCATTTCCTTACCCGACTTTAATGTGAAAATTAAAAAAAAATTATTATCATTAAGGGTATTTTTGTACATCTCTTATTTTTTTGTCCTTCTCAACCACTGTTTTTGTTTTTTGTCCTATTTCATCATTTACCATCTTATATTGTCCTTTAGACCCACCGCCCCTTTAAAAATCACCCACACTCTATTCAACCCCCCCTTTCTAGAGTGTCTTTGCGCCATTATCGATCCAACACTTGCAAAAAAGTGTTGTTGTTTACTGTTTGGGACAATTGGAAAGTTATAATGTCTTGTTACTGCGATTGGAGGACATCTAGGGTCCATCTTTTGGTTGGTTCGGTACCATTCCTAGAAAGATTATCAGCACGTCTTCGTAGGAGGTCCCTGGTGTATAACAGGGAATTACTTGATGGTTTCAAAGTGAGGACCATTTTTTCGACCTTCAGACGAATGCATAACATCAACCATGGTATGGTTTACCCTACCTCAAATACTTATATATTGAAAAAGTGTTGCTTAGTCTTTGTATCTTGTTAGAAATGGCCATCAAAAGTGGGTGACGGAACTAAAATTCATTCTAGGGTTAAGTTTCCATGGGTATGTGTGGTGATAAACCTTTAAAAGTCACTCATAGCATGTATCAGTATGTATGGGATTCGACAAAAATTTGAGTATGAAGGCTTGCAATTGATTAGTTTCATGTGCAGGTGTTATGGGCATCGAGTTAAAGCATGTACGGCCCTTTTTATAATATTTCCTAAGGATGCAGAACAAAGAATCTAGTGTTGAGCCAAGTGGAGATACCACATGTGCATTTGTCAGTATTGAGTTAGAGCGTGAAAAGCTTTCCCTAGAACTAGAGGAAGCAAGAAAATTGCAAGCAAAACCTAGAGGGCCCAACAATGGTGAATGGTGAAGACAACAAGATAAAGAACACAAAATCTAAGGTGAGTTTCTTGTTGAAAGATAATGTCAAAAGTTAACTTATTTCCTAAATTATGATGCATCTAATATGATCTAGTCTCTATTCTTGATAATGTTTACTAAAAGGAACTTGGGCCTCTTTATTCTGTCTGGATCTTGATTTTGGGAACCTTGATCTTCAAGGTTCTTCTCTCTCTCTCTGTGGTACATTTTTATCTTATATGAAGCGTTATGTGTTACGGAGAACTTGTTGTGACATCAAGCGATTAAAATTCTTGATTCTTTGTGTGGGAAACAGACCTATGATTTAATAGTTATTTCCACGTTTGTGTTACTTTCCCCCGGTTTCTTTTCTTTTATTAATCAAGACATATATTGAACAAACTATATTGTCATTTTATTTAGAGATGTGATGCCTCAATTACACATCCAAGATGTAATTTGTTTTGCATCTCTATTTCTTTCAAATAGCAACTATTCATCTTTAGAAGGATAAGATTCACACTAGAAAATCTAGCTAATCAGCACGATGTCCTTATGAATGGTATTGAAGGACTGTTTCTCCCTGCATAATGTAAGGTTCATTTCTCTTACTTTTTTGTTAGACTTATGACTCTTGATGTTGTATGGTGTTTATCAAAGCTGATAAAGGTTTGAGACGTCTTAAATCTATCCTTAGAAGTTTGTTATGCAGTATGTTGGTTGTTTATCACGTATACTAACATACATATCTCATATTTGTCAACAAAATATATAGATATTTTGAATTTTAAGTTCCATTCCATTCACTATTCTCAAATGCATCGACCTTCAAATATACTACAAAAGTTAAGAACATTCAATAGTTTCTTTGACTATACCTGTCAAGCTGAAATTTGAAATGGTCTACTTAAAAATTTAATTAGAGACAATTTCATGATATTGATGTTACTTGTGTTCTTGATTGGAGTTGTTTTGAGATTTTGAGCAAATGGGATATGATAGCCATTGTGATGAAGAATTATTTCAACTGGATGTTTGGCTTTAAACAATATCTATTGTCTATTTTTTATAGTATGTCTATTGTCTTTTAATGATATGTCTTGTGTAGGTTTTGTCTTATGACATTACAAATGTCAAGGCCCTCTACTGGCGCGATCAAGCATATAAATCTTTGGGACAATTAGAAGCGAGTTCACTACTTCTATTCTTATGCCTTGTTGATTTTTGTATTTGTTGTGAAATGTAATGTTTTTTTTATAACATTTTTATGTACTATGCTACCTTTTTCTTTCATTACAGAATGTTGTTTTTGAATTGACCAAAGGTCATGAAATTTTGCTTCAAAAGAGGTAATAGCGTTGAAGAGAGCTGCTCATGAAACGTATCAAAGCCTTAAATACATCTATGATGCACTCGTGGTTGTTTTATTTTCTTGTTCTTTTGCAATATTAACATAATACATATTTTCATTGTGAGTTAGAATTATGTTTTGTATTAGATAATCTTACAAAGGCAATGGAGGTTCAAGCTATGAATATGAGAGGTGAAGTTTCAAGGATGAAGAAGGAGGTTATGTGTGTGGTGAAAGAGAGCGAGAAAGAAAATAAAAGTTTGGGTACTCAAAGGTGCAGTTACTATCTTTTAATCGCTTCCCAGAACATACAACTCTTTTTTATAGACAAATTATTTCCTTGTTCTGTTCTTTTGGATTGGTGATAGTGCCCTTCATGCACCAAGTAAAGCTGTAGTTAGTATTTGATAATGAACATTTGAAACTGGCAATGAAGGTTTCATGTAATTTTGGCTTGTGATTCTTTTTCATGGTGTTCTATTCTAATTTTTTGGTTCATTTTAGTCTAAAATAAGGGGCGTGTCCTCATTAAACCATTGTATAATGAGGAAATGACCCTATAATGAAAGTATATGTCATCATTAAATCACAAATTAATGATGAGAAAATAACCTATTAATGAGGTATGTGTCATCATTAAATCACAATTTAATGATGGGAAAATGACTTTTTAATAAGGACATGTGTTGTGATTAAATTGTTAGTTAATGAGGGGAAATGAGCCTATAATGAGTGGATGAATCGTGATTAAAAAAGGTTTAATGATGGGAATATACCGTCATTGAGCGTGTTATACAATTAATGATGGGAAAGCGATTCCCGTCATTATTACAAATTAACAATGAGGCGGCAATGAATGGGAATTTCCAGTCATTGAAAACCTTTAATAGAGGAATCGAACATTTAATGGCGGAATTCCGCTCATTAAAAGCCGATTTTCTTGTAGTGACTACCTATTTGATGGAGTACTCAAAGACTTTAACTATTAATGAAAGCGGAGGCTCATGATATGATTAAATCAATTGAAATAAGATTCAGCGAATTAGTCATATATCGAATACGATCCAAGATGATCATTACGTCATCATACGATGACAATTAATTCAAGCGTTGGATAAAATTACCACATCTAATTTTGGAAAGGTTTTTTTCAAAATTGTATGATTTAAGTATCAACTTAATTCTATAATTGCTTAAAGGTTAATTAAATAGTCAATATTTTGAATACGATTCAAAAGGTTAAATAAACTATTTAATAAACTTTAGATTTTCTTTATGAAAGGAAATTAAGACATAGCTCTTGTGATTTTCTTAAGTCTTATGAAGACTACACTAAGAAATATTTACAAGTGCTTAAAGGATTGAAGGAAAATTAGGGCATGTGCTTAAATAGAGAGCTTATCGAAGTCTCTATTATAGGCTAGTGTGATTAAATTAGAAAGATAAAATGCAGATATGGAAGGTGAAGCAAACGTTGTGACACTTACCATATATGCGAGTCTAGTAAAGCGATAAAGGGAACTAAATAAATGTTATTGTGTTCGGTTCTTATCAGGAACACAAGTTCGATTATTTATTAGGATTTAGTGAGACATATTCAATTGTAAGGAATAAATGTTATTCCGATAAAGTTGAAAGGTCCTTTGAATCTAACATACTAGATTAATGTCACAATATAGTTGATATGTGTGATGGAATCTCAACTAAACATTTGTATGGTTTTGTTATCTTTGATATTTGTAGTTGTTTCAGATGTCGACTCTCTGAAAGAGATACGTATAATCAAATGTCATTTACATGATGTTTGAACCATGTGATTATGAATCATGTGGTGATCGTATCTTATCTAAAGATGACTAAAATACCCTTTTATGAAAAGGTTATAAAATCTAGAAAAATTGTCTAAAGCCTAAACATACCGATGCCACAAATAATTGTTTGTTAATCTCTATGACTATTTTTAGAAATAGTTAAATGTACTTATTGAAGTACAACAATTCGGAAAGCCGAAAAGTTCAAGCTAAATGCGAATATGAGATTGATGAGCTACTTAGGAATTAATCTTCAATTGGATTGAAGTAATTAATACATGTAGGGTGTTTCAGAAGACGTCTGAAATAGAATAAGATTCTCCCTTGAAGGATACCATCTTTGGGATACGCAATTAGATCGTGTTCCCAAAATGGAAACAACACTTTATATGATAAATGTGTGACACAAGCCATGCGAAGTATCTCTTACCCGTTTCGGGATAGTGTCCTTATACTTAACCAAGTTCCAAAGAATAAAGGTTGAATAAATTCCATATAAGATATGGAAGAGGATAATGTCGAATCTATCTTAATCGATGATTTGAAGTTGTCATAAGCAAAGTCAAAAAGGCTTGGAGCCTAGTACGACATATGCAACTTTGTGAAATATCAAAGCAATTACGCTAGTTATTATTTACTTATCCACGGAGCAAAAATGTTTGTCTCCAAACATGCTGTCTTCTAGAGGAAGTGTTTCTTCCAAAAGAAACAGTGGGAGTGAATTAGATCTCAAAAGAGTTTGAAAACCACAAAGATATATTCAACCATTGGAACGTGAGCGGGCGCCACAAAGTGATTTGGTGTAGAACCTTTCAAAGTGCAAACAAAAGTTTTGTAAGTCATGGATAACCTTAAAGCTGAAAGAGCGTGGTATGTTCATCTTGAAGAATGAATATCTCACGGCTTATGAAGGGATGTTTGAAAGGCAAGATTGAGAGATATGACCGGAAGCCATAATATCGAATTAGATTCCAATAGTGACAACCAGGTTATGAACCTAGTCTGTCATTCTAGAGGAATGTCCTGTAAAGGTGAGCCCGATTCTTTGCGAGACTATGCTTGTTGTAACTTTGTATCTTGGCTATATGATAGTGTTGAAGGCGTTGGTCAAATAGCTCAATGTTCATAAAGCGATAACATGATATGTGAGCCCATAAGATCCATTTATGGACTCAAACAAGTTTCTCTAGATGATTTCTTTGTTTGATAATCAAAAGAGTTTGATTTAGTCAAAACAAGGATATGCCTAATGTGCAAGATGTATAGTAGGAGTGTGTTACGATTTTTGAGTAAGACATTGGATATCTCTCTCGAGAATTATCACCCCATGTCACAGTCAATTAATGTTTGGTAGTTCAAGGTCTTTATGAAAGCACTTGAATTAGCAGTTCTTATTTTAGAAATGAGAATCTATAGTGATAGATTTAACTGCTGTTAGATTATAGTTTACCTATATAGATGTGATGCTGAAAGACTTTAGCATAGATCACGATAGGAGACACTGCTAGCCCATGTTCTCAAGATCTATCTATGTTTGGATGTTAGTCCTAAAGATAAGGTGAAAGATGATGCTTATGAAAGGTTTCCTTTGCTACTGTGATAGGAACCATCATAAAGGTAATGGCGGATGTTCATAGTCCATGAAGAGTGATGAGCAAGTATGAAAGTAAATCTAGTGAATGTCGAGAATATCCTTATACAAGTTAAGGAAGAGTTCCTAGTTTATTGAAACTTGGAAATAAATAAATGTAGATATACAGACGTGTATTCTCAGTCTTACGAAGGCGAGTGAGAGCTACAGTATGGGTTTGCACTCACTTTGATTAAGTGATACAGTGAGCTGGAAATGTTCTAGGCTATGGGTCACTGTAAATTCTACAACTTAGCCAAAGCACAGTAGTGCCCTTAGAGGCACATCGGGAGCAGTACATGGATCTAGGAGGTTCATTCCTGAACCTTGTATGGTTCTTCCACCTTTTCTATATAGTTGATATAGTAAGTGAATTCATTGCTTGAAGCAAGGACCAGGGTCTCGTCAGTGATTCGTGTGTGTGTTGAGGTGGTTCCTTTGACTTGGTCATTTGAAGCATGATATGAAGATAGACTGAGTCCTCACGGATAGCGATCCGTTCACGGCTAGGGCTGGTTGCGAGTATTGCATGAGATTCTTGTATTTCAACTTGGTCTTGTGTGTGCAAGTGATTGGTTTTAGGCCAATTGGGAGATTGTTGGAATACTGTCCTAAACCCAATCGGGTTGGACCGGATCCGACCGGGTCGGATCATTTCTACTATTTCTTTATGTTTATAAGTATATTAAATGGCTTTTCTGTTCCCATATATATGTTCTTTTGAAGAACCAATTATGAATTGATATATGATAACGTCCTTAGTATTAAACTGTGATAGAGAAACCATGATAGATGATTATGATTGATGAGATCTATAATCACTTTAATAATTTTGATACTTAAATTTCTTTAGGTTGATGTACTATTAAACAGGGCATTGATTGTACGAACAGGCTAGTACATATTAGATGTAATCTGTCTTTAAGGACATGGATAGATCTCATCTATCGAAATGTAGAACACTTGGGTATGCGTGGATGTGTATTCTGAGAATGCATATGTTAGACTGACCCACTTACACGGTTAAGTGTCACAGTAAGTGGAGGTTGTGTAATTATCTTTAGGACCGGAGTCTACATGGCATCATGGTGTGGATTGTCATGCTTTGACACTATTGAGGTTTCCCCTAGCCACATGGTGATCATGCGGTAGTGATTGGGTGTGATACTAAAGCATGTGGAGTATACCTGTTTGGTCGTCAAGGAATCGTGTACCCTATCAGTAGGGGTGAATATCCGAAAGGGCCTTTTTATAAGGAATGTATTACTCTCGTGAATATTTGCAAAGTGGAAGTAAATGAGTTACTTAGAGAGAGCTTGATATCCAGATTATAAGATACGGTCGTTAATGCTTGACACTCGACGTACGACCGTATTACTACAACGATAGGATTGTAAGTTACACGGTAACTGTTTCACATGAAAGGTAGTAGTCATTGCATTTGACTCTTCCGATGATTGGGGGTCATGGTGTGTTGCTAGACGCTATCCCATGATCGTTAGGCATGAAGGGCATTTTCGTAAATTGCACTTTGTGCCTACGGCCAACATATTCAGAAGCCTATCGGGTCACATACATATGAACATCTAGCCGGATTAAAATGTGGTTATAGATGATAACCAAATAAGGAAAGTTTATCTCGAGACTATAAATGTTATAGTGGTAAATTAATATGGTGGTATTTATTTATTATGAATAAATAAAAAACAAGATATTAATTATATTAATTAAAGAATATTCCGGAAGCCAATTAATGGCTAAAGGGGGCGCAGTTTGTGTGTGTATAAGATACACTTGGATTGTGCAATATAATTAATAGTATTACCAAATATTAATATAAGATATTAATATATATATCAATATATAATATATAGAGGAAGGGATTTAACCCAAATAACCGATTGACCCGCTCCATCATCTTAAAAAAAATGTATGAAAGGAAAATTAAATAACTCATATGTGCTAAAAGAACCACTCAAAATAAAAAAAAAAACCCCGCATGTATATTGTATAACTCACATGTGCAGGAAGGGATTTAACCCAAATACCCGATTGACCCGCTCCATCATCTTAAAAAAAACCTATGAAAGGAAAATTAAATAACTCACATGTGCTAAAAAAACCACGCATGTATATTGTATAACTCACATGTGCTAAAAAATAACTCACGTGTTTCAAACCTCAATGAAAATTTTCCGAAAATCCTGTCCCAAATCTTTCAATCAGTTTCATTGTATTGCAATTTCAACTTTTTTTTTTCAATTATACATTTGGCCTCAACTCAGACTATTTTATATTTCATTCTTAGGGATTTTGGAGCCGTCCGTTCAGGTTCTTTATGAATTATTGATGCATTGCAGGAAGATCAAGATTGAGAAATTTGTTACCAAAAATGTATATTGTATAACTCACATGTGCTAAAAAATAACTCACGTGTTTTAAACCTCAATGAAAATTTTCCGAAAATCCTGTCCGAAATCTTTCAATTGGTTCATTGTATTGGAATTTCAACTTTTTTTTCCAATTATACATTTGGCCTCAACTCAGACTCTTTTATATTCATTCTTAGGGATTTTGAAGCCGTTCGTTCAGGTTTTTTTCTTTTTTTTTTTAAATTATGAATTATTGATGCAGTGATTGCAGGAAGATCGAGATTGAGAGTGGATTTTCTCGATATCTGCTTCAATATGCCTCTAAACCAAGCGAAAGAGCCACGCGGGATAGCTAGCGAGGAATTCGGCGACAACGATAGCACATTCACCGCATCGGAAGAATGCGAGAAGAGTAAGAGTTTTTTAAGTAATCTCAACGCAATTATAGAAATCAAGCGATCTGAGTAATATTCTTTGAATCTGTATTTTTTTGTTTTGTTTCTCTTACATATGTATTGAATAGATTGAGCGATTTTGTAGTAAACAACATGGTATTATTCTTCAAAAGGTTTGTGTGAAATCTGAGATCTTTTTTCCTTAAGGAATTATGCACATATATTTGTTCGGTATTGTGACTTTGATGTCAATGTTGGTGAAATAAAAAAAATGAACAATGTTATTTGTAGAGAGAAAATGAGTCCTGCAGATGAAAAAACAACATGTTGCAATTAAAATTGTCAGAAGCACCAAAACTGTGTCGGTTGTATTTGTGATGCGAGGACCGTTTTCGGAAGGTGATGTGGCGAGATCACGGATGGGGAAGCCGAAGGCGGTGTGATTAAGTTGGCACAATTTTTACGACCTACGGGAACAATGACATAATTTCGGGTAAAATTGCTTTATTTTTCATTTTTTTCTCCATATTTTTAAAGTTTTTGTTTTGTTTTTGTGAAGTAGGTTTCAACTTGCAATCCGAGTTTTGCAGTTGATGAATGACTAAGTGTTAGAGATTGTGATGGACGAGGTGAAGGTGTTGTATATAGGTATATGGTGGATGGAACAATGACGATTTGAAACAATGATGGTTCTAATCTATCAAGTATTCCCCTTTGTAAGACCTCTTTCACTCTTCCAATATTATACAGCTTTCTCTGATTTTTTTCTTTTTTCTTTTCGGGGATTAATATTTCTCAACATTCAAGTGTTTGATCCTTAACAGTTTTTCATTGATGAATCTAACGGTGGAGGGATACATTGTCAAATTCTACTGTAGGGAACACTTGATTCTGTAATTGTTCTTTACATACACCATTAGAAATACTATATAATAGTGTATAATATTGTTGCTAATACAATGCCATGGATAAGAATACTAATTGAGATGTGAATAAGTGGTATTATCAATGAAGCATGAGAAACATTGTCCCGGTGATGACTTTTTGAAATCATCCCCGAAGTACTTGCGAGATGGTGCATCAGCTCTTCCTGCTTGAGTTGCCTATTGGAAATAATTGATAAATTCTCATATGTTGATAATTGTATTATGACCAGTTTAGTACCTTCCTTCTCTGATTGGGTCAAAGAAATATGGTATTATACTGTTTTATGTTATTAATCAAGTTGTTGAAGATGTAATTGCGATGAATCTGATTAGGTTGTGCAAATGGAGTAATACCGGTAGGTAGTTTCATTATCCATTTTTGTTTGTGAATTTGATTTCTGTTTTACTTTGATCTCTTTTGTTGTATAATTTGAAGTCTAGGGCTTTGATCCCCGCAATCTTTTTTTTTTTTAATTTATAAAATGTAATGTGGATACTTGCCTTCCGAAAATTCTAAATTCTCTTGCTGCTGGCGGCATATTCAGGAAATTCTAAATTCTTTCTCCTTCCATGTGTGTATGCATATTTCAATACTAGGTTCGGAAGCAGTTGGCATTTTTCCACGGACCATCTTTTGCGATTTCTTATGGTTATCAACGTGGAGGCTGATCCTCTTCTTATTATTCCGAAACTCCAAGCTGCTGAGGAAGATTTATCAGATGTTGGACAAGTCATTGCAAGATGAAAGATATCTCTTCTATTTTTTCTTCTGATAGCTTTAATTTTGTTATGTGTACAAGGTATGCTCTTGCCGATCTTCTTACTAGACATGATTCTTTTATTCCAGTTGGTTGTTTGGTAGAATGGGGAGTTGTTCCTCCATTAGACTTGATTGTGATAATGATTGCGCCTAATAATACATTTGTTTTTCCTAAAAAAATTAATATCAGTGTACGCGACATCCTGCTATAAGGCGAAAATTTTAAAAATCATTTATTTAATCATTGAACGTCTAGCTTGGGTGATGTATTTTGTTTTGTTTTGTTTTTATTGGAGATGCTACCTTTAATTTTTAATATTCATAATTGACAGCTCTTGAAGAGTACTACGTCTCTGCCATTCGAAAACGTAGTGTGAAACCTGTTTGTCATTTTTCATCCATCTTTGCTAACACTTATTTTTGGTAGTATTTTTATTTCATAATGATATCACAATATATATAGTTAAGTATTTCACATGTCATTTATATGTCAACTCTTAGCAATGTTATTTTCCTTATCTTTTATCTGAGATATATGAGTCCATATATGATATATTGGGTGAAAAATTAATTACTGGACCAAACATATGACTAGATCATTAATTTGCAGCATGTGCTTTTGTGAATAAACACTACCGAATTCTTGAAAATTCTCTAGGATTTGTGCTTATATTTTCTGAGATATCCGGGTGCAATAGGTTCGGATGGTGGAGCGGCTTATGTGACAAAGATGAATGAGAATGGAAGATAAAATATTTATAGTAGGTTCAAATTTTAATGATTGTGGATTCGAATATATATGAATTCACCAAATTGTAAATATCATTCCATACTCAGATACGGTGCTTTGACATTTACGGTGCCTTTTTCGCCATTTTTGGTGGTATAATATAAGCATGGTATTTTTAACTTACGAATTGTGCTGTATTCAATTTGTTTGTGGATTTTCATCGATGGTTTGTTCAGTAAAAAGTTCTCCTCAATCTTGACGAGGCGATGCCCCAAATAATGTTTTTGTTGAGGTCAATGTTTTTGTGAAAAAGAAAATTTGTTAAGTGTTCATTGTATGACTATGTGTTGCAATGAATACTAATGGTTGTACTCCTTCCATCTAAATTTGTTTAGGACATTTTGGAACTCACAATATTTAGGGAGACATCAATTAATGAGTTATGCAGTCATTTAAAAGTTGAAAAATGTACCTTTATCCTTTTATATGTAGCATTATTTTCACAATATTGAAGGAGATATCAATTAATGAGTTGGGGCAATTTAGGCAATTAAAACAAAAACTTGAACTCTATTTAGAGTTATGGGACTGATTTTGGGACATCCAAAAAAGGAATAAGTCCCAATTAAATTGGGACGGAGGGAGTAATATTTATTTGCCATGCTATAAATTTTCCCGTGCGATAGGCACTTCTTTATGTGAAGTCTTAAATAAGGGGTTTTATTTATTTATTTATATGTTTTCTTACTTTCATGTCATATGTTACTAGCATGGTACATGTGCATAATGCCCTGGACGACTGGACCTTTTTTTTAATATAATTTGCAGGAAATATATAACAAGCTCAAGAATGTTTTATATATTGGCAGCCCTTGACTCTGAGCCACTAGGTTACTTGATTAACATCTCCGTTCATTCCGTGGGACAGGGAAATGTGGGCCCTTTCGGTTAGGGTTTAACCATTTTTTATTTATTTATTTGGTTCACTGTCATTATATCTTTTTGACTACTCACAAGTCTAACTACATAGGTGCTATTTAAATTTGAGCGTCTTTGATAGTCAAAAACAAGATAAAACACCTCAATTATTTCATTTTCGTGACATAATTTTTATTTATTTATTTATATTTATTGTATAGACGTATAACGAACTCTGCTATTTATGTACACGGCAAAACTTTGGATTTTCTCTTATGATTGCTTATTGATTGCAATGGAATACATATTTATTTTATGATCAAACCAGAGATGTGCAACAGTCCCATGCAATGCACGGGTTTATATATATATATATATATATATATATATATATATATATATATATATATATATATAATATCAACATCGTATCTTTGTACATTGGTTATACAGTGCACAATTTCATTGGTTATCAACATGCGTATCTTTGTACATTGGTTGTACAGTGCACAATTTCATTGGTTATATATATATATATATATATATATATATTTACGATATTGATATTATATATATATATATATATATATAATATCAACATGTATATATATATATATATATATATATATATATATATATATATATATATATATATATATATAATATCTACATCATGTATCTTTGTACATTGGTTGTACAGTGCACAATTTCATTGGTTATATATATATATATATATATATATATATATATATATATATATATATATATATATAATATCAACATCATATATTTTGTACATTGGTTATACAAGTGCACAATTTCATTAGTTATATATATATATATATATATATATATATATATATATATAATATCAACATCATATATCTTTGTACATTGGTTGTACAGTGCACAATTTCATTGGATATATATATATATATATATATATATATATATATATATATATATATATATATTTATATTTATATTTGTGATATATATATGTTATATATACACATGTGTAAATTGATTTATGGTAATAAGATAAATATTGTCAATATAAGATATTGACAATATATTGGAAATATTTAATATAATATATTGAATATTAATGAGATAAATCAATCAAATATATTTTCCTTATTTTATTAGGAAAAGGTTTTTTTTCTCCCCAATCTACTAGGAAGCTAATCCCAATTAGATTGGAAATTGAAAGTGGCGCCCCAACACCTATATAAGAAAGGGGTTGGCTAGCCCTTCTGCACATCAGAATTCGAAGAGCTAATAGTTCTTGTGAAAAATAGAGAGCTTCCTAGAGAGAGATTTTAGAGAGATAAAAATTCGGTCTAGCAGCCGAGTTTTTCTGGTAGCAATCCATGATGGGATTCGGTGAGGTGCTCGTGTGGTTCACGAGAGAGGCGAGCGCTGGGCGGCTTTGTGCGAAACTACAACCGTAGACAAAGCGTCGATCCAATTGGATCAACCAAGGTATTCTTTTGTCTTCTTCTTTTATGCTCGTTGCTTAAACGAAGTCGATCTTTGGTAAAGGAAATCAAAATTTTGAATTCGCATGTTGTTCCCGCATAGATTTCTAATGAGATACCTCATGTGGATGTTCGAGTAGGATCATATCGATGTAAAAGTGACTTCATAGTTTGGACTTTTCGGATTTTGATGTAATCCTTGGAATAGATTGGCTATCCAAGAATTATGTTCACTTGGATTGTAGAGAAAAGTGATTGACCTTTAAGGTACCCGGGAAATCATCTATGACTTATCAAGGTAATGTTTACAAGCCCAGTAGAAGTGAAATCTGATAGTATCAGCTGTTAAGGCAATAAGAGCTTGTCAAAAGGGTTGTGAAGGCTACTTGTTGTACGCAATGTGTGTGGAAAAAGAGAAGCCTAAGTTCTAGGAAACACCTATAGTAAAAAGTACCCTGAAGTGTTTCCAATAGAGTTACCGGAAATATGCCGGATAGAAAAATAGAGTTCGAGATCAAGTTAGTACTCGGAGCGGCTTTTGATTGCTAAGGCACCTCTGAGAATGGCACCGGCTGAATTAAAAGAGTTGAAAGCTCAACTTAAGGATATGCTTGAAAGAAACATAATTCAGCCTAGTACCTCACCTTGGGGAGCCCCTGCTTTGTTTGGCAAGATGAAAGATGGTAGCATGAGAATGTGTTTAGACTACCGAGCTTTGAATAACCTCACCATCAAGAATAAGTATCCCTTGCCAAGGATTGGCGACCTGTTTAATCAGTTGCAAGGTAAGAGAGTGTTCTCTTAGATTGATCTTAGGTCGGGTTATCACCAGTTGAAGATCAAGGTAGCAGATATACCGAAAATGGCTTTTAGTACGATGTATGGACATTATGAGTTCCTAGTTATGCCCTTTGGACTCACTAATGCTCCATCTACATTTAGGGATTTAAAGCAGTGTGTTTCATGCCATACTTGGACAAATTTGTGATAGTGTTCATAGATGACATCCTAGTTTACTTGAAGGATGAGAAAGAACATGAAGAACACCTAAGGATAGTGTTGAACACACTTAGGAGAACCAGTGTATGCTAAGTTCTCGAAGTGTGACTTTTAGTTGGATCAAGTCGGTTTCTTGGGTCGAGGTCATTTACGGAGATAGCATTCAAGTTGATCCGGTGAAGATCGGCGGTTGAGAAATGGTCTAATCCATTGCGAGCTTCAGAGGTGAGAAGCTTTCTCGGTTGGGCTGGCTACTATAGGAAGTCTGCACAAGACTTCTCAAAGATAGCTACCCATCTCACCTGACTCATGCAAAAGAATGTGAAGTTTGTATGGACTATTGGGTGTGAAGATGCTTTCCAGACGTTGAAGAAGAAGTTGACTACAAGCCCGGTTTTGGCAGTTCCGGAGATCTTTGATAATTACAATGTCTACATTGATGCTTCGGGACATGGTTTATGATGTGACTTGAAGCAAGGAGGAAAAGTAATCACTTATGCATCAAGACAGTTGAAAGTAAATGAAAAGAATAATCCAACACATGACATAGAGTTGGTAGTGGTAGTGTTTGCCTTAAAGATTTGGAGGCACTACTTTTATAGAGTTAAGGCTAGGATCTTCACAGACCACAAGAGCTTAAAGTATTTCCTCACTCAGGATAATCTGAATATGAGACAAAAGAGATGGTTAGAATTCGTAAAATATTATGACTTGGACATTCAATACCATCCGGGTAAAGCCAATGTGGTTGCAGATGTCTTAAGAAGAAAACACGTGCTTGCAGTTTCAAGTATTAAAGATGTGGCAGAACGGTTAGATGGGATGAAAATATGGGGTTTGATCATATTGAAGATCGACAGTTTGCGGCACCATTGTTAGCAAGGTCCGAGCTGATGAATGATATTCGGGAAAAGCAAGATGAAGATCCAGTTTTTGTTGATCTGAAGCGGGTTGCAAAAGAAAGCCTATAGTGGATCATTTGCATGTGCCTAATGTCGGTGATTTACGATAAAGAGTTATGTAAGAGGCACATATGATTTCTTTTGCGGTTCATTCAAAAGCTACTAAAATGTACAGAGACTTGAAGAAAAAGTTTTGGTGGCCCTCGATGAAAGTTGGAATAGCTAAGTATATAGCAGAATGTGATACTTGCCGGAAATTTAAAGCCGAAGATAAAAGATCAGGAGGAATGCCTAAGCCATTGGATATCCTTGAATAGAAATGGGATAAGATCACGATGGATTTTATCACCGGTTTACTGAAGACGAAGAGTTGACATGATGCGATTTGGGTGATTGTGGATAGATTGATAAAATCAGCTCATTTCCTACCAACCAAGGGAGATATGTCTTTGAAGAAAATGACAACATTATACTTGGACAATATAGTGAAGTTGCACAGAGTACCTTTCTCGATTGTTTGGATCCACGATAGTCGATTTTGTTAGGAAATCACTAGTTTAATCCAGCGGAATTTAAAATTTGATTTCCCTTTTCTAGATCGTTCTTCGTTTAATGCAATAAAAACATAAGTAGTTTGACGGTTATACCTTGATGATCTATAAGATCGTCGCTTTGACCGTCAACGGAGAGTAATTCAGTGCTCAAGCCGTCCTCGCACCCGGCCGCTATCGCTAATCCACACGAACCCCTTGCCGGAATCCTCCTTGGATTGCTATAGAAAAAACTCCGGTTGCTAGACCGGCCCTTTTCCTCCCTCACAAACTCACTATGGATTGCTCCCTATTTTACAGAAGAACTATGAGCTCTTACAATTGTGATGTACAAAAGACCTTGACACCCACCTCTTATTTATAGTCAAAAGTGGCGCCCCATATGTGTGTAGGAGAAGAAAACCTTTTCCCAATAAAATAAAGAAAATCTTCTAGATTGATTTATCTCTTTAATGATAATTAATTTTGCCAATATCTTATATTGAATATAATTATCTAATTACCACAAATCTATTTTTCCAAAATCAATTAATATCTTATATTAATATTATGGTAATCTTATTAATTAAAGTGCACAATCCAAGTGTATCTCATACACGTAAAGGTGGCGCCCATCCAGTCAATTAATTGACTTCCGAATATTCTTTAATTAATATAATTTATATATAATTAATATCTTGTATATTATTTATTCATAATAAATAAATACCACCATATTAATTTACCACTATAACCTTATAGTCTAGAGATAAACTTTCCTTATTTTGTTATCAACTATAACTGCATTTTAATCCGACTCAATGTTCAGATGTGTGTGACCCGATAGGCTTCCGAATATGTTGGCCGTAGACACAAAATGCAATTTACTAAAATGCCCTTCATACCTAACGATCACGGGATAGCGTCTAGCAACACACCGTGACCCTCAATCATCGGAAGAGTCAAAAGCAATGACTATTACCTTTCATGTGAAGCAGTTACCATGTAACTTACAATCCTATCGCTGTAATAATATCCATACGATCGTAATAATATCCATACGATCGTATCTCGAGTGTCTATACATTAACGATCGTATCTTATAATCTGAATATCATGCTTTCTCGGGATAACACATTTACTCCCACTTTGCAAAGATTCTCGAGAGCTAGACACTCCTTATAAGAAGGCCATTTCGGATATTCGATCCAAATCATAGGATACGTAATTCCCGGAAGAACAATCATGTATACTCCGCATTTTTCAATATCATACCCAATCACTACCGCATGATCGTCCCGTGGTTAGGAGAAATCTCAATAGTGTCAAAGCATGACAATCCAGACCGTGATGCCATGAAGACTCCGGTCAAAAGGATAATTACACAACCGCCACATATTGTGACACTTAATGTAAGTAGGTCAGTCTAATGTACGCATTCTCTAATACACGTCCACATACAGTCCAAGTGTCCTCACACTTCGATAGACGAGATCTATCCCTATATTCTAAAAGATAGATGACATCCAATACGTGCTAGTCTGATTATACTATCAATGTCCCATTTGATAATATGTAAGACTAGAGACATTTAAGTACCAATCTTGTTATAGTGACTAGAGATTTAACCCGTTTAACCTCAATATATAATATATAGAGGAAGGGATTTAACCCGTTTAACCTCAATTACCCGACCCAAACCCGGATTTTCTAAATAGAAAAATATACCCTACTCCCCACGATCTAAAAACTTCTCCACACGATCCTCAACTCCTCCGTTGCAAACTTCATGGTCATACGCCTCCCAGTTTTGTACATCATCTAGACTTCACGCTCATCTTTGCCGGTGGGTTTCATTTCCACTTCCATTCCCATCAATTGTCCGGCTGATTCTTGATTTCTAGAGTTTTTGAATGATGAATTTTTTTTCTTTCCATTTTTTTGTTAGGCGAATGATGAAATCTTGATACCCAACGATGAAATCTTGATACCCGACTTTTTGTGTTGCTGGAAGGTATGATTCTTTCCGAATTGCCTTTACCGTAATTTTTCAAACCCTTCTTTATTAAACATTTCACCTTGATCCGCACACATTGGTGGTGTGAATTTCTTTTCTTAATTCGGATTCTATTGCTTATAATATGAAACTATCGTCAAACTATAGTGTATTTCTTTTTTTGTGGTAGCATTTGATAATTTATTGGGCGTTTATGAGTCAATGATGAAAACTGGAATAAGTTTGTTTAAATTAGACTACTACCTTTTTTTTCATGTTTGGTTGGTAATTATGTTAAAAAATACTATTTGGTGATTTCCAGGAGGATCATCCGGAGGTTGCTAATACATCATCTAATCACGGCAAGTTACTCTCTGTCTTTATTTGCTACAATATCATGTTATATGTATGCTCAACCCCTTTTCAGTTCTCCACCATGGTTGTATTTGGGGTGCTCAATATTGTATTTCTGTGTGTTATTTTGCTCAATTTCTTCCTGCATAATGTCTACTGAGCCTTGTTCGAAATAAATTTTGTGCTCTTCAATTCAGACTTCAAGGCCTTCATTTAGAGAAAGGGACTTTGTAGGACTTCATATTCTGTGCATCTTGACTTCCGCCACCGCTCTGTAGATTATGAATGATATGTTTTCTCGCAAGTTGGCTTCATAGGATCAAATGGTGACGATATCTATATATAATAAATAGCATAATGATGTTCTCCATTTCATTTTCTGATGAAAAAAAATAATGTTCAGTAGTATGTCATTGTTTTGTGTTTCCCATTTCTCACTATTTCTACATGAAACAATTTTTTTGTTAGTATTCATTCACCTTGCAGAGTAACAATGGAGATATGATTTACAACAACAATAAAATTTCGGTAGGCCGGACCTTCTGCATGCATTTGATTCTTTGGAATTTTATGATCATTATAGGTAATTTTTTATGCATCCCTATCTTAAAATTCTTTATTGAATGACGTTAAATGTCTTGAATTATTGCCCAACAACATCTATTCTCCAAGATTATTTGGTCTAATTTGAAAATGAGTCACTTTTACTAATTAAAGGTTAATGAGGCATACGAAACTCTTTCTGATTCACAATCCAAAGCTGTCTACGATTTGATTTGGCCTCTGGATGACAACAATCAGGCTCTGAAGAGGCATTGCACCTTTTTTTTAACACTCAAGAGGTGTTTGTGTTTTTGTAATGGGTGACTGGTTGTAGCAATAGCAATGTATATATATATATATGTCAGTTTTGTTAATAGTGGTGGTTGTTTCTTTTCTTTTGATTTGAAACAGAGTTGGAAGGAGGAAGAGAGATTATGGTGGCAAAGTCAATTGGATGAACTAAAGCGGAGGGGTAGGACGGAGGCAAAACACTCCGCCGAAACCGTCGTGAGGTACTGTGATGCACTGATGCACTCAAGTACGAAAAACGGTAGACCCAAGTTTAGACGTAAAAGTTTGAGACATGGTCTATGAGCGCCGTCAGGTACTGTGATGCATTTCATGAGATTGCAGTTTGACAATCATAAAGGACAACAACAAAAAAGTAAAACAAAAAAAACAAAAAAAAACTTGGCTACAAGTGCTATATACTGAATATTCGCGTTCTTTGTGACCTTGATGTATAACATTTATATGATAAAAATTACGATGTTTTATATACTTAATCAACTCTTTCTATATAAAATATAAGAAATTATAACGATAATCTTAAGAAATATTAATAGTTATGAATACATCTAATTAATATAAAAATCTAGTCAAAGTAATAAAAATTTATAAATTTTGTACCGGTTTAGTAACCGGAGTGTCGTGTCAGATTTACGTGGGTATTTTTGGTATTTTATTGCAGATTTTTAGTTAAACCAAGACCCCGAGTGACGACACTTTTTGAAGTAAAAACATGTCTTTTGAAGGAAGTAAGAAAGTGCCACGAGACTTAAAATTCAAGTGGATCATCAATTCGCAGTAGTATTATCGAATTATATTTTCGACGAACAAATGGCCCATCAAAAAGGCATTTTATGAAGAAGAGTCCTTCATGAAAGTTATAGATCTTTTCAAGAGCTTTCCAACGCTTCTTGAATTATGACATTTGGAGATCCAGAGCTCAAGTTATAATTTTATCAAGTTTCAGATCAAGATGTGAAAAATGCTACCCGTATCAATCCGGATTAACCTCGGATCGATCCGGCCTTTCAGTTAGGAAACATAATGATGATTAGCATGTGATTCTGCAGAGGATAAGCCGGGGGATAATATTTTGTATTCCCGGATCGATCCGGCTTTACCCCGGATCGATCCGGCCTTGAAAAAATTGCCTATAAATACAGCAGGATCTCAGACAGAAAAGGGGGTACCAATATATATCTTCTAATCTCCTAAATTAGTAGTAATAATGTATATATTAGTAGGCATTCTGCCATAAATAATGTAGAAGCTGTAGTATCGTTGTAATGCTTGGATGGTTATCGGGAGTTCGATGTTGAAGAAGTTGTTGTAATTTCCGGAAAATACGGACTCTAAATCAGCAGTTGTAACCTGATAATATTCTAAAGTTTTATGTTTGTTGTTTTTATGTTTTTCTTTATAATGTTAGTAGGCTAAATCTATAACTAGCCAAGATATGTAATTGAAATATTTCGATCTTTTTGGTAAAATGGATGAAGACTATAACTAAAATTGATTAAAATTGAATTTGATGAATCTTTTTCTACTTGAAATGTATTGAAAATATTCGTATTGGCGTAATTAACCAATATGAATCACACCATAACCTAATGACGAACTAAATGGTGAAGTTAGGATATGAGAAAAAAGGTAGAAAAACCGGAGGGTAAAAATGGCCGAGTGAAAACGTGACAACGGAATCCTATTTCCTACCCGGGGGCAGATTTGTTTTGAGAGAAACAAATCTTATTAAAATTGTACTCGAGATCTAATTACATTAATTCACCCGTTCTGATCAAGATCCCTAACATTGACCGCATGACAAAACGGAGTACCCAATCTTTTGGATGACATTGGACAGTTGATGAGACTTATGACAGTTTTGTACGCTCGTGTTATAGGGAACTGTTGAGCTGAGGAGTGCACCGTTTCACATATTCAATTGGACCTAATAAAAAGGAAGAACGAGCACATCCATTAAACTAAAAAGATTGAATAATCCAATTACATATATCTTGGCTAGTTCTATAATAATTATTAGTATTTAATATATTGGTATCTATATATATATATATATTTTTTACTATTTATGTATTACTATATATATTTATATATTTATATATATTATGTTAGTTTTAATTTATGCATTTATTTTCTGTTTATTAATATATTAGTGACTCGTATGATAAACCTGCGATTTAGATCGAGTTAATAATAGCTGTTTGGTGTTTAACCACACTTAAAAGAATTACCACGTTTCCCTGAGGATTCGACACCTGACTCACCATACTAGCACTACAATTTGACCCGGTACACTGCCGGTAAGGATTATAATAGTCTAGAAACAGTCCGTCAGCATTCTGGCGCCGTTGCCGGGGAACACGTCGCTAATTTTTCTTTGTGTCTATGGTTACTACTTGTATCAGCTCATAATTCTCGAGGATAAGTCAAAACTTTGTCTTAATCTCATTTCTATTTTATTTTTCGTTGGTATCTACTCTCTTTTAGTTACCAATTTTCTTCTTTTACCAAAGTCGAGTATTCTCTATTTTCGTTAGCTGATGACCAGAAGCGGTAAGGCCCCACTCACTCCTTATAAGCCTGACATAAATACTTACGAAAGGTAGTTAAGAGTAGAGAGTAAATGTGGTCATACTAGTCAGGGAAATCCTGACCACGAATCATCATCAAATCGAGAAAGAAGAATGGCCGAAATCAGTGATGAAACACTTGAACAAGGGCTAGAACATGCTCAAGGGCATGGACAACACCCTATTAACCCTAATAATAATCAAAATCCTAATAATAGGAATAATCAGAATCGGAACCAGAATAATCGTAATAACCCACCAAACCCGAGACCTATCTGTGATCAGACTATAAGAAGGAACCAGACCAATAATCCTATTCTTTTACCAAATGAAGAAGCAAACAATTTCGAAATTAAATCTCATCTTTTTGGTTTAATTGACGCAAGAGCCCAATTTCTAGGAGAGGATGATGAAGATCCACATCTTCACCTCTATCTTTTTGAAGAATTGTGCAATACAGCCAAAAGTCAAGGTGCTCATCGTGAATTGACGAGGATGTCTATGCTTCCTTTTTCATTAAAAGGACAAGCACGAGATTGGTTTATGTCTCTTCCACATCACTCACTGACTAGTTGGGAGGATATTCAAACCGAATTTTTGAAACAATATTTCACTCCTGGATGAAATTTGGAATTAAAAGTCGAGGTTGCTAACTTTAGACAAGGATCTGAAGAAACGCTTGGGAATGCCTGGGAGAGATTCAAAAAACTGTTAAGAGCTTGTCCCGACCATGGTTATTCCTTAGATATGCAAATCCAACTTTTCTGTCATAAATTACGAAAAGACTCACGTGTGGATTTAGATCATGCATGTGGTGGTTCTTTAATGATGAGTGAAGCACAAACAGTTTACGATGCTATAGAAAAGATTTCCAAGAATAACAGAATGTGGGAAACCGGTTCTAGCACCAGAAAAGTAGCTTTTGCAGGAGAATGTACATCTAATACAGAAGTTCTAGCACATTTGGAGAATTTGAGTAGGAAATTTGATGGCCTACAATCTAACAAAAACCTAAGTTCAGAAAATAGTACACCCACTGAATACTCAAATCAGGATAATATGCCATTAGGGATTGAAGAACCAACAGGATATTTGAGAGAGGAGGTAAGTTTTCTTCAGCAGCATAGGAATTTGAACAATGCATATTCAAACTCGTTTAATGCTATTAGAAGAGACCACCCAACTTTTCGATGGTCTGAAAACCCTAGTAAGCAAGGACAACCGCCATATCCAGTTCCATATAGAAATTCATCTAATAATCAAGTTTATCAGGGAGATACCTCTAATCAGAATTTACAATCATTACCAGATCCTATCCTCAACACACCACTCAAAGTATACCAGTAACTCAAAGTTCAACTCAGCCTGCAGAAGGGGTTGAAAATGGGAGAAACTAATGGAAAATATGATGGGTGTGGTGTCTACTCAAGCTAAAAATATGGAAACAATGATGACTTCTATAGGTACAGTCACTAAAGATATTAGTACAATAAAAACATCTATGAGTGGCCATGATACCAGAATGAGAACGATAGAAGCCTCATTAAGAAATATGGAAGATCATTTGAGTAGGGAAGGTGAACGTAAAAACAGTAGACCACCAGGAGGATTACCAAGTAACACTGAAAGAAATCCGAGAGAGGTAAATGCTGTAGTTACCAGAAGTAGGAAACTCTGTGGTAGTAATGGAGTAGAAAGTTTCGGAAATAATGAAGTAGAAGATGATTTAGATGGTAAGAATGATGAAACTAAAAATGAACATGAATTCACTGATGAGGAAGAAAAAATTATAGAAAATTTCTTGAAAGGAAATAGAAGTATGGAACCTGAAAATAAAGGTGAGAAATAGGTAAAAATCCCGAGGATTCTGAAAGATCCCATGGATGAAGATTTAAGAAATTTATTCAAGGAACATGTTAGAGTAAGTGATACGGAAAACAAGAATGACAAACAGGAAGAGTTGAAAAAATTGGAAGTAGATATTGATTCAGGGAGCGTTTTAAAGAAAAAAGATCATGAGACATGGCAAACAAGTAACACTCCAAGATTTAAGGAGAAAGGAAAGGAGAAAATGACTTCGGGATCAAAGGATATAGATTTAGAATCTTTACCTTACCCACCTAAAGATCAAATTAAAAAAATAAAAACTGATAAGAAGTATGCTCGTTTCCTTGATACTTTTCGTCATCTTCATGTTAATATCCCTGTTATCGAAGCTCTAGTTAATATGCCTGCCTATGGAAAGTTTCTGAAAGATATTCTCTCAAACAAGAAAAAGTTAGAAGAATATGAGAATATTAGCCTCAATGAAGAATGTTCTGCAGCTTTCTGAAAGATAAATTACCACCTAAAATGAAAGATCCTGGTAGTTTTACAATTCCTTGTGAAATTGGAGGATTTTTGTTTAAAAAAGTACTATGTGATCTTGGAGCAAGTATTAATCTCATGTCTTATGAGGATTATAAGAAACTAGGCATAGGAAAACTTACAAATACTGAAATGACTCTTCAAATGGCAGATAGATCAGTCAAATACCCTAAAGGAATTATCGAGGATGTATTGGTTAAGATAGATAAATTCTACTTCCCAGTAGATTTTGTAGTCATGGAAATGGAAGAAGGATATTCAGCGCCACTTATTCTAGGTCGTGTTGGAATAGTGTCCTAAACCCAATCGGGTTGGACCGGATCCGACCGGGTCGGATCATTTGTACTATTTCTTTGTGTTTATACATATATTAAATGGCTTTTATGTTGTCATATATATGTTCTTTTAAAGAACCAATTATGAATTGTTATATGATAACGTCCTTAGTATTAAACTGTGATAGAGAAACCATGATAGGTGATTATGGTTGATGAGATCTCTAATCACTTTAATAAGTTTGATACTTAAATGTCTCTAGGTCGACGTACTATCAAGCAGGGCATTGATGGTATAAGCAGACTAGCACGTATTAGATGTCTTCTCTTTAAGTAAGCGTGGATAGATCTCGTCTATCGAAGTGTAGAGACACTTGGGTATGCGTGGGCGTGTATTAGAGAATGCGACGTTAAGACTGACCCACTTACACGGATAAGTGTCACACTATGTGACGGTTGTGTAATTATCCTTTTGACCGGAGTCTTCATGGCATCACGGTGTGGATTGTCATGCTTTGACACTATTGAGGTTTCCCCTAGCCATGGGGCGATCATGCGGTAGTGATTGGGTATGATACTGAAGCATGCGGAGTATACATGATTGGTCGTCCGGGAATCGCGTATCCTATGATTGGGATCGAATATCCGAAATGGCCTTCTTATAAGGAATGTCTTACTCTCGTGAATCTTTGCAAAGTGGGAGTAAACGAGTTACTTCGAGAGAGCATGATATCCAGATTATAAGATACGGTCGTTAATGTTTGACACTCGACTAACGACCGTATGGATATTATTACAAATGATAGGATTGTAAGTTAGTTACGATAAGCTGTTTCACATGAAAGGTAGTAGTCATTGCATTTGACTCTTCCGATGATTGGGGGTCACGGTGTGTTGCTAGACGCTATCCCGTGATCGTTAGGTATGAAGGGCATTTTCGTAATTTGCACTTTGTGTCTACGGCCAACATATTCGGAAGCCTATCGGGTCACACACATATGAACATCTAGCCGGATTAAAATGTGGTTATAGATGATAACCAAATAAGGAAAGTTTATCTCGAGACTATAAGGGTTATAGTGGTAAATTAATATGGTGGTATTTATTTATTATGAATAAATATAATACAAGATATTAATTATGATGATTAATTAAATATGTATATTGATACATATATATAAAATTCGAAATGTGTATATATGATATACATGTATTTTGCAAATTAATTAATCATAGTATTATATTAATTAAAGAATTTTCCATAAGTGAAATTATGGAGAAAGGTGGCGCCATTCACTTGTGTGTATGACACACTTGGATTGTGCAATTTAATTAATAAGATTACCATAATATTAATATGTGATATTAATTGATTTTGAGAAAAATAGATTTATGGTAATAACATAATTTACATTCAATATAAGATATTGGAGAATTATAAATTATGGATTCATTTAATATAAGATATTAAATTAAATGAGATAAATCAATCACATTAATTATGTTTCCTTATTTTTATTGGAAAGAGGTTTTTTCTTCTCTCCTCTCCAAGCTAGAATTTCGCTCTCCCATATATAAGAGAGGATTGCCAAGCTCTTAGGTACACCATAATTCCAAGAGCAATTGTACTTGTGAAAATTGCAAGAACTCATAGTTCTTGTGTAAGAAAGAGGGGGCTTCCTATAGTGAGTTTGTGAGGGAGGAAAAAGTCCGGTCTAGCAACCGGAGTTTTCCAATAGCAATCCATGATGGGATTCCGGCGGGGTGTTCGTGTGGACTAGCGGTAGAGGCCGAACACTTGGGCGGCTCTATGCTGAACTACTCTCGCAGGCGGTCAAAGCGTCGATCTTTTAGATCAACCAAGGTAACCACCGTCTACTAACTCGTTTGTTTATTGCTTAAACGAAGTCGGTCTTGGGTCGATAGGAAATAAATTTTTGAATTCCGCTGCGTTCCCGCGTAGATTTCCTAACAGTGGTATCAGAGAGTGCTTCGAGCTTAAGCAATAAGCGTGTTTTTGCGTAGTTAATTTTATCGTTTAAATCACGTAATTAAAAGATGATATATTTTGATTCGTAAAACAATACACGAAAAGAAATTATTTTGTTTTGTGTATTTTATGTTTCAATATAGTTCATAGTTGTGATTAGTCGATAGATGCAAGATTCAAATCACGATACGTTAAGTCGAGGTTGAGTGATGGATTCTCGGTGAACCCACTCTTCGTTAATTCGATGTGCTCGATTTTTCGTCCCGTGATATTTATTGTGCATAGATATCTCGTTGTTTAGTCGTGTCATGGTTTAGAAAACCAACGACATCCCTTTTGATTACAAATCAAAAGGAAAGAAACAAAAGAGAGATTTAATTTTAAATTAATTTTAGAATAGTTCTAATTAATTAAAATTAAAATTAAAATCATTTAAAATTAATCGTTAATTTTATTTCGATTAAAATCATTTAATTAATTAAATGTTAATTAGTTAATTGATTAATTAAGACGCAAGTAGTTAAATTTTAATTTTATCTTTTTCATAAGATTTAATAGTATGAATTAGATAGTGTAGATATAATATGATTATATGGACCCCGATTGATCATGGACTCGACCGATAGGATAGATGTGAATGATTTAGTTTTCTGTTGGTTTAAAAGTTGTCCTAGGCCGTTGTGAAAAACGTGACCTAGTTTATTTTTCGCATTTATCCCATTCCGTTGGCTCCCCGTGTGCAAAGCGGCGGGTATATTAGATAGAATTGAATGTAACAAGAATGGAGCAGAAGATGGAGACCAAAGAAAGACGAAAATGAAGATCCCATTGGAGAATGGCGCATTGAAGATCCTATTGGCGGTTGCAGCTACCCTTAGATTGTGACCCGCGGTTTCGACAGTTTGTATTCGAAGCCGCACCTAGGAAAAGTCCATGATCATACCGGTTACTTTACGCATTTATTTATTTTGTGCTTGTATTTATTTTATATGATACGATAGATGCATGACTAGGCACGATCTAGATAAATGTGTAGGATGTATGTTTATAGAGATAGACATATTTATGATGAGACCATAATTAAATTAATTAAGTGAATTAATATACATAAATACTTCCACCTCAAAAGAATCAAGTTGAAATTGCCTCCCCATATTATAATGACGGTGAAGAGCCCTTGTTCGGATCCAACTCATCAGCCAAAGCAGAGGGTTGACCTACCTCGGGTATATCGTCATTATCGAGATATGATCGTATGAGATCTCACGAATATTGGGGTTATGACTTGACTAAGAATTCTCTCGGCCACCAGCCAAAGCGGGGTCGTTTGGATTTTAGAGGCAAGGGTTTGACTACTTCATAAGATGAAAATTGTCAAAGAGTTGACTAGTCAAACAACAAGAGTCGTATAGGATACGATTGACAAAGGGATGTTGTCTACCTATTATGCTATTTTCGGCCCACCAGCCAAAGCGGGGGTCGGGGTAGTTTAGTGGGATCTTGTCCACTAAAGAAATTAATAATTCTTGAAAGTCAATTGGAAGTAGTTGACTAGTGGGAGCAAAATCATAAACCAAAAGACCATTTTTGATTTTGCGTGTATAAACAACAACACTCATTTATTTTCATTTTTTATGTTGTAGTTTTAGCAAACTTTATATTTATGTTTAATTCTCGATTAGGAAAACCAAATTATGACTGTTAATTTTGAGAAACGTTCTCAAATATGGTTAAGTAATTTTAATCCTTTTAAAATAAGCAATGACATGAGCCATCCCGTTATAGTAGTTAGAGACAAGGAGATTACATAATTGATGCAGTGCTCCGAGACTTGAATTATTAATGAAAGCGGAAGCTCATGATAGTGGATACGATCCAAGATGATCATTCAGTCATACGATGACAATTAATTCAAACGTTGAATAAGAATGACCACATCTAATTTTGGAAAGGTTGTTTTCAAAATTGTAAGATTTAAGTATCGACTTAATTCTACCATTGCTTAAATGTTAATTAAATAGTTAATGTTTTAAATACGATTTAAAAGGTTAAATAAACTATTTAATAAACTTTAGATTTTCTTTATGAAAGGAAATCAAAACATAGCTCTTGTGATCTTTCTTAAGTCTTATGAAGACTACAATAAGAAACATTTCTCAAGTGCTTAAAGGATTAAAAGGGAAAGTTAGGGCATGTGCTTAAATATAGAGCTTATTGAAGTTTCTATTCTAGGCAAGAGAGTTGAGATAAATCTGTCTAAGTTCAAAGTCAACTCTAAGATATATGATATCTTACGAGTCCGATTAAATTAGAAAGATTAAATACTGAGATATGGAAGGTGAAGCAAACGTTGTAACACTTACCATATGCGGATCTAGTAAAGCGATAAGGGAACTAAATAAATGTTATTATGTTCGATTCTTATGAAGAACGTACTTTCGTTATCCGTCGAGATTTGAGAGACATATTCAATTGTAAAGAATAAATGTTATTCGATAAAGTTGGAAGGTCATGAATCCAACATACTAGATTGATGTCACTATATAGTTGATATATGTGATAAGATCTCAACTAAATATTTGTATGGTTATTATCCTTGATTTGTGGTTACTCTGAGACATAGTCTCTCCGGAAGGGAAGCGTGTAATTAAACGTCATTCGATGATGTTGAACCATATGATTATGAATCATGTGGGTTATACGTATCTTATCCAAAGAGGACTAAAATACCTTTTTGAAAAGGTTGTAAGATCTAGAAAAATTGTCTCAAAGCCTAAACATACTTGATGTTTGTTGGCTTATGACAATTAATGCTACAAATAATTATTTGTTAATCTCTATAACTATTTTTAGAAATAGTCAAGTGTGCTCAGTGAAGTGCATAATTCGGAAAGCCCGAAAAGTTCGAGCTAGTACGAATATGAGATTGATGAGCTACTTAGGAATTAATCTTCAATTGGATTGAAGTAATTAATACTGAAGGGTGTTTTGAAGTCGTGCGAAAGGAATAAGATTCTCCTTGAAGGATACCATCTTTGGGATACGCAATTAGATTGTGTTCCCTAAATGGCAACAACACTTTATATGATAAAGGTGTGACGCAAGCCATGCGAAGTATCCCTTACCCGTTTTGGGATAGTGCCCTCATACTTAACCAAATTCCAAAGAATAAAGGTTGAATAAATTCCATATTAGATATGGAAGAGGATAATGTCAAATCTGTCTTAACCGATGATTTGAAGTTGTCATAAGCAAAGTCGGAAAGGCTTGGAGCCTAGTACGACATATGCAACTTTGTGGAATATCTCAGCAAGTACGCTAGATATTATTTACTCATCCGGCGGAGCAAAAGGTGTTTGTCTCCAAACATGTTGTCTTCAGAGGAAGTGTTTCTTTCAAAAGAGACAGTGGGAGTAAAAAGGATCTCAAAGGTAGTTTGAGAACCACAATGAAATATTCAACCATAGGAACGTGAGCAGACGCCGCATAGCGATGAGGTGTAAAACACTGCTCAGTGCACACAAAAGTTCTGTAAGTCTGTGGATAACCTCAAGCCTGAAAAGGCTATCGGTATGTTCATCTTGAAGAATGAATATCTCACGACTTGTGAAAGAATGTTTGAAAGGCATTTGAGAGATATGGCCAGGAGCCATAAAATCTGAATTAGATTCCATCAGTGACAACCAGGTTGCGAACCTAGTCTGCCTTACAGAGGAATGTCCCGTAAGGGTGAGCCTGATTCTATTCGAGATAATACTTGTTATAACCGTATCATGGCTATATGATAGTGTTGAAGACGTTAGGCGAGGCATTTCGATGTTCATAGAGCGATAACATGATATGTAAGCCCACGAGATCCATTTATGGACTCAAACAAGTTTCTCTAGACAATTTCTTTGTTTGATAATCAAAGGAGTTTGATTAAGTCAAAATAAGGATATGCCCAATGTGCAAGATGGATATTGGGAGTGTGTTACGATTTTTGAGTAAGGTATTGGATATCTCTCTCGAGAATTATCACCCCATGCCACAGTCAATTAATGTTTGGTAGTTCAAGGTCTTTACGAAAACACTTGGATTAGCAGTTCTTATTTTAGAAATAAGAATCTATAGTGATAGATTTAACTGCTGTTAGATTATTGTTTACCTATATAGATATGATGCTAAAAGAAGTTTAGCATAGATCGCAAGATCTATCTATGTTAGGACGTTAGTCCTAAAGATAAGGTGAAAGATGATGCTTATGGAAGGTTTCATTCGCTACTGCGATAGGAACCATCATAAAGGAAATGCCGGATGTTCATAGTTCATGAACTGTCATGAGCAAGTATGAAAGTAAATCTGGTAAATGTCGAGAATATCCTTAAACAAGTTAAGGATGATTTCCTAGTTTATTGAAGCTTGGAAGCGAATAAATATAGTTATCTTGACGTATATCCCGAGTCTTACTTAAGGCGAGTGGGAGCTACGGTCTGGGTTTGCAGTCACTTTGATTAAGTGATACAGTGAGCTGGAAATGTTCTAGCCTATGGGCCACTGTAAAATCTACAACTAAGCCAAAACACAGTAGTGCCTTAGAGGCACAGCGGGAGCAGTACATGGATCTAGAAGGTTCATTCATGAACCTTGTACGGTTCTTCCACCTTTTCTATATAGCTGATATAGTAAGTGGATTTATTGCTTGAAGCAAGGACCAGGGTCTCGTCAGAGATTCGTGTGTGTGTTGAGGCGGTTCCTTTGACTTGGTCATATGGAGCGTGATATGAAGATAGTCTGAGTCCCCACGGATAGCGATCCGTTTATGGCTAGGGCTAGTTGCGAGTATTGCATGAGATTCTTGTGTTTCAACTTGGTCTTGTGTGTGCGAGTGATTGGTTTTAGGCCAAGTGGGAGATTGTTGGAATAGTGTCCTAAACCCAATCGGGTTGGACCGGATCCGACCGGGTCGGATCATTTCTACTATTTCTTTGTGTTTATACATATATTAAATGGCTTTTATGTTGTCATATATATGTTCTTTTAAAGAACCAATTATGAATTGTTATATGATAACGTCCTTAGTATTAAACTGTGATAGAGAAACCATGATAGGTGATTATGGTTGATGAGATCTCTAATCACTTTAATAAGTTTGATACTTAAATGTCTCTAGGTGACGTACTATCAAACAGGGGCATTGATGGTATAAGCAGACTAGCACGTATTAGATGTCTTACGTCTTTAGAGGCGGGGATAGATCTCGTCTATCGAAGTGTAGAGACACTTGGTATGTGACGTGGGCGTGTATTAGAGAATGCGTGACGTTAGATCGACCCACTTACACGGATAAGTGTCACACTATGTGACGGTTGTGTAATTATCCTTTGACCGAGTCTTCATGGCATCACGGTGTGGATTGTCATGCTTTGACACTATTGAGGTTTCCCAGCCACGAGGCGATCATGCGGTAGTGATTGGGTATGATCATTGAAGCATCGCGGAGTATACATGATTGGTCGTCCGGGAATCGCGTATCCTATGATTGGGATCGAATATCCGAAATGGCCTTCTTATAAGGAATGTCTTACTCTCGTGAATCTTTGCAAAGTGGGAGTAAGCGAGTTACTTGAGAGAGCATGATATCCAGATTATAAGATACGGTCGTTAATGTTTGACACTCGACTAACGACCGTATGGATATTATTACGATAGGATTGTAAGTTACACGGTAATAGCTGTTTCACATGAAAGGTAGTAGTCATTGCATTTGACTCTTCCGATGATTGGGGTCACGGTGTGTTGCTTTGACGCTATCCGTGATCGTTAGGTATGAAGGGCATTTTAAGTAATTTGCACTTTGTGTCTACGGCCAACATATTCGGAAGCCTATCGGGTCACACACATATGAACATCTAGCCGGATTAAAATGTGGTTATAGATGATAACCAAATAAGGAAAGTTTATCTCGAGACTATAAGGGTTATGGTGGTAAATTAATATGGTGGTATTTATTTATTATGAATAAATATAATACAAGATATTAATTATGATGATTAATTAAATATGTATATTGATACATATATATAAAATTCGAAATGTGTATATATGATATACATGTATTTTGCAAATTAATTAATCATAGTATTATATTAATTAAAGAATTTTCCATAAGTGAAATTATGGAGAAAGGTGGCGCCATTCACTTGTGTGTATGACACACTTGGATTGTGCAATTTAATTAATAAGATTACCATAATATTAATATGTGATATTAATTGATTTTGAGAAAAATAGATTTATGGTAATAACATAATTTACATTCAATATAAGATATTGGAGAATTATAAATTATGGATTCATTTAATATAAGATATTAAATTAAATGAGATAAATCAATCACATTAATTATGTTTCCTTATTTTTATTGGAAAGAGGTTTTCTTCTCCTCCTCTCCAAGCTAGGAATTTCGCCCCTCCCCCTATATAAGAGAGGGATTGCCAAGCTCTTAGGTACACCATAATTCCAAGAGCAATTGTACTTGTGAAAATTGCAAGAACTCATAGTTCTTGTGTAAGAAAGAGGGGGCTTCCTATAGTGAGTTTGTGAGGGAGGAAAAAGTCCGGTCTAGCAACCGGAGTTTTCCAATAGCAATCCATGATGGGATTCCGGTGGGGTGTTCGTGTGGACTAGCGGTAGAGGCCGAACACTTGGGCGGCTCTATGCAGAACTACTCTCCTTAGACGGTCAAAGCGTCGATCTTTTAGATCAACCAAGGTAACCACCGTCTACTAACTCGTTTGTTTATTGCTTAAACGAAGTCGGTCTTGGGTCGATAGGAAATAAATTTTTGAATTCCGCTGCGTTCCCGCGTAGATTTCCTAACAGGTCGACCATTCCTAGCTACAGGAAGAACGTTAATCGATGTCCAAAAAGGAGAATTAATACTGAGAGTTAACGAAGATACAGTTGCTTTCAATATACTCAAAGCTATGAAACATCCATACCGATCACCAGAATCATGTTCTTTTATAGAGGATATTCATAATGTCTATGATATGCAATTACCAGCTTATGAAGACAGATTAGAAGAATGCCTAGCATTGTCTATCTATAAAGAGAATAAGAAGGACACTGAAATGAAGGAGATAATCCTTTATCTAAATAAAGGAAGTTTTAGTCCTAAACCATCATGGCATCAGTATCTGGAATTAGAACTGGAAGGTCCAGTTCTAAAACCTTCAGTAGAAGATCCACCCAGTAATCTAGAGTTGAAACCACTTCCTTTAAATCTTAAGTATGCTTTTCTTGAAACTAATAATCTATTACCGGTTATTATTTCGTCAACCTTGACTGAGCTACAAGAAGACCAATTACTTAGAATGTTGAAAAAGCATAAGAAAGCATTTGGATGGATGATGGCGATATTCAAGGAATCACCAGATTTGCGTTCATAAAATTATTCTAAAGGAGGACGCTAAACCTTGTATTCAGCCACAACGCCGCTTCAATCCGAATTTGCAGGTAATTGTTAAGAAAGAGGTTATTAAACTATTATAAATGGGGATAATATTTCCTATATCTGATTGTGAATGGGTAAGTCCAACTCAAGTGGTACCAAAGAAAGGAGGTTTCACAGTAAAGGAAAATGATAAAAATGAATGGATTCCGACAAGAGAAATTACTGGATATCGAATGTGCATTGATTTTCGAAAACTTAACGATCATACTAAGAAAGATCATCATCCACTTCCATTCATAGTGCAAATGTTGGAACGCTTAAGTGGACATAAGTATTACTGTTTCTTAGATGGTTATTCAGGATATTTACAAATATTCATTGCAGCAGGAGATAGAGAAAAGACCACTTTCACTGGTCCGTATGGAACCTTTGCTTATAAAAGAATGCCGTTTGGTTTATGTAATGCACCAGCTACATTTCAGAGATGTATGATGGCTATATTTTCTGACATGGTCGAGAAGTTTTTAGAAATTTTTATGGACGACTTTAGTGTATACGGAGATTCCTTCGATGAATGTTTATCGCACTTAGAAAGAGTGTTACAACGTTGTGAAGATACCAATTTAGTTTTAAACTGGGAAAAGTGTCATTTAATGGTATCAGAAGGGATTGTTTTAGGACATAGAATCTCTGAAGTAGGTATCGAAGTTGATAAAGCTAAAGTCGAGGTAATCGAAAAGTTACCTCCACCAGTTAATTTAAGAACTCTAAGAGGATTTCTTGGACATGTAGGTTTTTATAGAAGATTCATTGCAGATTTCTCAAAAATAGAAAAGCCTCTAAGTCATTTGCTTGAAAAGGAAGTACCTTTTAACTTTGATAGTAAATGTATGGAAGCCTTTCAGACCCTAAAAGCGAGGTTGACTACTGCACCAGTACTAGTAGCACCAGATTGGAGTATGCCGTTTGAAATTATGTGTGATGCGAGTGATTTAGCTGTAGGAGCAGTTTTAGGTCAAAGATATAACAAAGTACTCAAAGCAATTTACTATGCATCTCACACATTAAACGCAGCTCAACTTAATTACGCAACTACAGGAAAATAACTGTTGGCTGTAATTTTTGCCTTAGATAAGTTTAGATCATATATCGTTGGATCTAAGGTTATTATCTATACAGACCATTCAGCCCTGAAATACTTACTAAGTAAGAAAGATGCTAAACCACGTCTTCTTAGATGGATTCTCTTACTTCAAGAATTTGATATTGAAATTAAAGATAAAAAGGGAAGTGTAAATGTAGTAGCAGATCATCTAAGTATAATGGAAAATGAAGGAAAGGGAATTGAAATATAAGATTCATTTCTTGATGAACAACTGTTTAAATCGATACTCCTTCAACCATGCAATTATTAAAGAATAGAATTCCTTCTAAGGAAATGTCACCCTGGTTTGGAGATATCGTTAATTACTTTACTTGTGATTATATTCCGTCTCATTGGACTTGGCAACAGAAAAAGAAATTCTTTTACGACTTAAAATTTTATTACTGGGAAGAACCAGACATTTTTCGTAAATGTTCGGATGGGATAATCAGAAAGTGTGTGCCTAATAATGAGATTTTAAGTATTTTATCATTTTGCCATGATCGTGAGGCAGGAGGTCACCATGGAGGATGGAAAACTGATTTTAAAGTTTTACAATGTGGTTTTTATTGGCCTACACTGTATAGAGATGCATATAAATATGCAAAATCTTATGAATCATGCCAAAAATGGGGAAATATATCAAAGAAACATGAAATGCCTCTTCAACCAAATTTTAGAGTGTGAATTGTTTGATGTTTGGGGTATAGATTTCATGGAACCTTTCCCTATATCATTTGGAAAAAGATTTATTCTTGTAATGGTAGATTATGTTTCAAAATGGGTAGAAGCTGAAGCTCTTCCAACTAATGATACCAAAGTTGTCATAAGGTTCCTTAAAAGGAATATATTTACTAGGTATGACATTCCGAGGGCTATCATTAGTGATAGAGGGTCACACTTTTGTAATAGACCATTTACCAAGATAATCGAAAAATATGGTGTAACACATAAGTTAGGCACACCCTATCATCCGCAGACCAGTGGTCAGGTAGAGGTGTCTAATAAAGAAATTAAAAGAATTGTAGAAAAAACAGTGGACTCAAATCGTAAAAACTGGGCAGAGAAACTGGATGATGCATTATGGGCATACAGAACAGCCTTTAAAACACCAACTGGTTGTTCCCCCTACAAACTAGTTTTTGGTAAATCTTGTCATCTCCCAGTTGAATTAGAACACCGGGCCTTTTGGGCTATTAGATTTTTGAATTTCGATCCTAAGGCTGTCGGTGATCATAGATTACTTCAGTTAACAGAACTAGAAGAATTTCGTCTTGACGCTTATGAAAACGCTCGAATCTACAAGGAACGCACGAAATCCTTTCACGATAAGAGAATTTATAGTCGTGAGTTCCATGTAGGTGATCGAGCGTTATTGTACAATTCACGTTTAAAGTTATTTCCAGGAAAGCTTAAATCAAGATGGACAGGTCCATTTAGAGTAACAAGGGTTTACAAATGAGTCATTGAACTAACTGATGGAAATACAACATTTATAGCCAATGGCCACAGGGTGAAGCTATTTGTGGAAGGTGAAGGGATCTCATTGAAAAAGGAAGTAATTTTGCTGATCGATCCTCCGCAAAACTAAAAGCAAGAAAACTAAATTCAGCTGAATCCCAGGTGCTATCTTTCTTTACTTCACTTTTCTGTGTTTTACATGTTTAAACTAGTTTCGTCTTTTACCGGACAGACGTAAAAGAACTGGGATGCCTTTTTAGATAGATTAGGAGTTTTTATTTTGCTTTTGAAGTTAGACCTTGGTAAAGATGTCGCGTTCATAATAGAAGCTTTAGTTCTTGAGAAAAACAAGCAATTATTGAGAGAGATCAGATTGAAAGAAGTATGTAATGGAAAATCGAGAAGTTCGATAAAGAGAAGGGCAAAGTTTTTAATGCGATGCAGAATCTGTGGAAAAAGTGAGCATAATGGGAAATGTGGAGAAAGCACAACCAAATCTCAGGATGAGTGTTTGAATGTTGTTAAGAAGGGAACGATTAGGTGGTTATCCGAAAATCCCGATGGATGTCAAAGAAAAAATTCGAACGCCTCATTTCTCAAGGTTAGGTTGATAGAACGTTATATCAGAACTCTGGAAGATTTAGAAATAGCGGAATTAGGACCCTTATAAGTTTTAATATATATAAAAAAATTTATATAACTATTGAAAATTATATAAAGGATCTTTATGAAATTATTTAAAGTTTTATAAAAATTTTATAAAAGGTTTTATTTAAAATTAGAAAAAATATTATTAAGGTTTTATAAAGATTTTATTAAGTTTTATTGAGTTTTAGTAAGTTTTATAAAGTAAAATATATATATATATATATATATATATATATATATATATATATATATATATATATATATATTGGTCGGATGGATCCGACATAACCCCGGATCGATCCGGGACCTAAAAAACCTAAGAAGAACGGGTTCTCCCTTTCTTCTTCCTCTTCCAAATTTTTTCTTCAAACAGCCGCCCCACACCCCTCCCTCACTCGAAATTTTTTTCTTCAAAATCATCACTAAAAATCACTCTCAAACCACCCCACTCCTTGTATTCTTCTCATTTTCCTCTCTTCTCTTCAATCTTTCATTCAAATTTGAAAATTTTTCAAGAAAAGCTTCCACTTTCACTCCGGCGACATTCATCTTTTCCGGCCAACTCTTCAACCTTTTTAGCACTATAAGGTAACAACTTAGTAATATATTTTGTTAATTTCGTTTTTATGCAACTTTTTAATTTATTTTCAAGCTGTTTTATTACTCATTTGTGTTTTGTTTGTTTTGTTTGGTTTGTTTTGTTGTTGTTTTTCAATTATTGTGTCGTTATCGTAGAATGGCCGAATCATCAAAAGCCGCTAAAACGTAAGCCCAATATCCCTACCCAAATCCCGGTCATAGAGACAAGGCCATTAACACCTGACGAATTGGCCGTTAGTTTTGAAAGAACCGCGTCTAGAGCAGCTAAAAATGCGTTAAAGAATAAGTTTGGAAAATGTTTGGTTGCGATAGAAAGGGGTTTAGATTTCAAGGATTTGGGAGAGGAAGTAAAGGCGATTTTTGAAAGTAGACAGTGGATGGAGTTAGCCAGTTTAAGAGAATGTGAAGTTAACACGACCTTGGTTGCTGAGTTTTATTCTCTGTTAGCAACTCATAATGCAACAGAAGATGGTGAGTTAACTTCTGTAACCTCAAAAACCAGGACAGTGCCGTTCACTCCTCATATTATAAATGCTATATATGGTATTCCTGATGTACCAGAAGATGAGGATTATTATACAGTGTGGAATCTTGATGAACCGGCAGATTTTGACCATATAGTCTTAACAGCCCAGAACGAGTTAGATCCTACGGCTTGATGGCATGAAAACAGAATCTCATATGGAAAGTGTATAAGGGATATGAGAGCCATTAAGCGTTTTATCAATTCGACTCTTTACCCTACTCGTCATTTGACATCTTTTGGTAAGGAGGATCTTTGTATTGCATGGGCTATGGTCAATGATATACATGTGGATGTAGGCAAGGTCATGTATAAACGGGCCAAGGAATTTGTCACGACTGCTAAACCAGGCAGTCATATGCCTTTTCCTTGTTTTATTTTTTCATTGTGTCGGCAAATAGGTGTTCCTGAGTTACCTAATGATAACCTGGTTATGGTTGATGAAACATTGATAGGCCCTAGTTTGCCAGCTCAACCGGCGGGAAAACTAGATTTTTTGAACCCAAACCGCCGCCGACCTCAGCCTATTCCACCTGTTTCTCAACCCACCACTGTTCCTCCATCATCTAGTCATAAACAATCTCAGCTTCCAAATACCATCATGTATGACATGTTTCAATCTTTATCCTATGGTGTTCATCATGCCAATGGCAATATGGCTATCTTTGCGGAAAGGAATAGGCAATGGTCTGAAGATTTAAGGCAAGGCATGCGCGGTATATATCAGATGAATATACTTTCGAACCCTGCCTACGCCGAAATGAACATTCCTCAATGCCAATCTGAGCCATATACCTTGCCCGAAATAATTCCACCAATGCCACCTCAATCAAATTTCCAACCAATGTCACATTCTTTTGGATATCAAACTAGTGGTGTAGGTGATTTTTCGACAGGTACCACGGCGGCGGCTACATCTAGTTGGGAAGGATTTGGAGCATTTGCCCACACCACGACAGGATGGGGAAGCACTTTTTCTGATATCACGACAGGGATGAGTTCTATGGGATTCGATGGCTCGGTTAGGATGACGACGCCTTTTCAAGAACCATTCCATGCATCGACTCATGATCCTGCTAATTCTCAAGCAATGCCGAGTTCGAGCTTTGTCGAGATGAGTGATGATGAGTAATTTGAAACATTTTATGATTGTTGACACTTAAACAATTTATTTTCGAACAACTGATTTTTGATTTTTATTTTCGTATGATTTTACTTTCGTATGATTTTATTTTACGCACCGTGTAGTAAATTTTGTCGTTATCAACATTCTATAAAAATAACATAATAAAATAAGTAACAAAAATTTTTAAGAAAGAAATATATCAAACTAGAAAATTCTGGGCAATTTTCACCCTAAAACCAACTCTGTCCGTGAATAGTGGTTCCCGGATCGATCCGACCTGATCCCGGATCGATCCGGTGTGAGAAGGTCGACCTGACATAGATTTTTAGCTGATAGGCCGGATCGATCCGGCCCTTTCCCGGTTCGATCCGGGAAGTCCAATAAACGCCAAAACGAAGATCTTTTCTACTTTTGCATGATGGGTAAGTTTCTATAAAAGGAAATAGCAGATAGCTTTACAATTGCTCATTCCTTTCTTATTTCTATCTGCATAAGCTTCTCTATCTGTAATAAAAAAAATGTCTAATCGCTCATCTCCCTCTATTAATAGCTGTGAACCACATACTCCTGACAGTGTGGTTCCCGAGAGTCAAGCCTCTTGTTTTCATAACAATTTTTCGAGACGTCTAAATTTTGTTCAATCTCCTATTCTGTTGGAGAAAGGTTTAAACACGGAGAAAATAGATCAATGGGGTAGAAATCTAATCCGAGGATGTGGATGGAAAAAGCTAGTTAGGCATCCAAGAGGTAGAATCAACATCTCGATTGTTCGAGATTTTTGCGCATCTCTATCTGACATAACGACGGTAGCCTCGTCTCATCTTATCACTGTTAGGGGTATCGTTATATCTTTTTCTCCAGTCATTATTAATCAAAATTTTGAAATCCCGCCATGTACCTTTGATCCAAACCCACATTTCGAGTTTCAATGGGAACTCGGAAATGCTTATAATGTTGTCAATCGCACTGCCGAAGCATTCCAATACGTGTTTCCACTTTTTGACCATGACTATGATTCATCCACTCTAGCTTTACCCCCTCATCTGAGGGCATGGAAACACTTCATTAATTCCCGAATCTATCCTACTAGTGACTTTTTGGGGGTTACTGATGACGAGATGCTTTTGTTGTATGCGCTCACTGTTGGGGCATATATTGACTGGGGATATTGATGTACAAAACAACAATCAATTTTGTGGTGGAGAGGCGTAGTAGGGGAAGGCCACTGCTGTTTGCTTGGCTTTTATCTCAACTTTGTGTTCATCTAAATCAAGTACCTGAGTTTGATACGGACGAGATTTTTCCATCTCGTGGTTCTCAATTGGGATTACTTCCGGTCGATACTCCCGGATGTTCTTCAACAGTTTGATATGTTGTTTAAATTGTCAGTTTGCTAGAAATCAGTTGGAAGTTGTTAGCAGTGAGTTGTTTAAGTTGGTAGTTATTTGAGTCAGTAGATTAATATCTTGTTTAATTAATTTTCTTTAAGTTGTAATAGTTTTTATTCTATTTAATATATATGTTGTTTTCTTTAATTTTATTATTTTAGTTCACTCATAGTAATATATGTTAGTAATATCATATAAAATTTTAATTTTTCGAACCTACTTTATTACTCACTGAACATCGGGACGATGCCACTTCGTAAGTGGGGATTAGAGTTAGGTTAGTAAATAAAAATTAAAAATTTTCATATAAATTTATACTTAATTGCTTAATACTTAGTTTAATTTTTCTTGAATAAATTTAAGTAGATAATATATAATTAATATGAATAAAAATAATATAAATTGGTAAGAATAAATTTTTAATTAAGTAACGTAAATTAGATATATTATAATTATATTATATATGTCAGTTTTAGATTTTTATAAGATTTTAAGTATATGTAACTATACATAAATATTATCAAGTAATTTTTTTATGAAATTTAGCAAATATACTTATATTTATAATGAAATGTTAGAATAATTTTCTTTTCAAAAATGAAATATGAATATGGAATCGGACTAGGGATGATGATTTTGGCATAACTTTGATCAGCTATAGCCAAATAGCCTACCTGAATAAAATTTCCAATTTTTGTCCCCACCTCAGCCAAATAGAGTGGCCAGACCTCACTCAAAATAGCCAATTGTGATTAAACTAATTATAACCGACGCTTAGCCTATTTTGGTCTGCATTTCCTAAAAATCCCACGAGTTTGTATGTACTTATTAAAGGAGATGATGACATAAAAGCTAAGTATCGATGCAAAAGAGTGGTATATGCTGAGATTGGAAAAGTTAGATAAGGTATTAATATATTCGACCTCACCTCATGACGCTTGCAAGATAGTCGATTTTGGCAATGAGTTCGGGTATGTTAATATTCTAAAAAAAAAGAGAAAATCTGAAAAATATGTGAAGTAATATCAGAATGTTATTAATCGAGATATTTTTGATCAAAAATATGAAGGTGTAAGTACGTACGACTTGCTTCTTTCTCTTTTGATTTCCTTTTCAATCCTTTCGATTAACCAACACCCTGAGCCTAAAAACGTTATAAGCCATTTTGCCAACTACTTGACTTAGTCCTTGATTCCAAATATTTCATATAAGTTGAGATAGGAGAATAATTCTAGAAGTTAATTATATTTATTAAGTAAATTATGTAGAATTTCATTTAAATGATATTTGATAAATAATTTATCTAAGTTATATACACTTTTTATCTTGTTAATTCCTAAGAAAGATATAATTAATATATTTATCATATTGAAATAATATTTTACTGACTTGAAATTTAATCTACCAAGTATATCATTTTTATTGTAATTTTTATATATTACCGCTTATTTTGCTCGAAGACGATCAAAGAGCTAAGTGGGAGTAGTTGATGTATAACATTTATATGATAAAAATTACGATGTTTTATATATTTTATCAACTCTTTCTATATAAAATATAAGAAATTATAACGATAATCTTATGAAATATTAATAGTTATGAATACATCTAATTAATATAAAAATCTAGTCAAAGTAATAAAAAGTTATAAATTTTGTACCGGTTTAGTAACCGGAGTGTCGTGTCAAATTTACGTGGGTATTTTTGGTATTTTATTGCATATTTTTAGGTAAACCAAGACCCCGAGTGACGACACTTTTTGAAGTAAGAACATGTCTTTTGAAGGAAGTAAGGAAGTGCCACGAGACTTAAAATTCAAGTGGATCATCAATTCGCAGTAGTATTATCGAATTATATTTTCGACGAACAAATGGCACATCAAAAAGGCATTTTATGAAGCAGAGTCCTTCATGAAAGTTATAGATCTTTTCAAGAGCTTTCCAACGCTTCTTGAATTATGACATTTGGAGATCCAGAGCTCAAGTTATGATTTTATCAAGTTTCAGATCAAGATGTGAAAAATGCTACCCGGATCAATCCGGATTAACCTCGGATCGATCCGGCCTTTCCGTTAGGAAACATAATGATGATTAGCATGTGATTCTGAAGAGGATAAGCCGGGGGATAATATTTTTTATTCCCGGATCGATCCGGCCTTGAAAAAATTGCCTATAAATACAGCAGGATCTCAGACAGAAAAGGGGGTACCAATATATATCTTCTAATCTCCTAAATTAGTAGTAATAATGTATATATTAGTAGGCATTCTGCCATAAATAATGTAGAAGCTGTAGTATCGTTGTAATGCTTGGACGGTTATCGGGAGTTCGATGTTGAAGAAGTTGTTGTAATTTCCGGAAAATACGGCCTCTAAATCAGCAGTTGTAACCTGGTAATATTCTAAAGTTTTATGTTTGTTGTTTTTATGTTTTTCTTTATAATGTTAGTAGGCTAAATATATAACTAGCCAAGATATGTAATTGAAATATTTCGATCTTTTTGGTAAAATGGATGAAGACTATAACTAAAATTGATTAAAATTGAATTTGATGAATCTTTTTCTACTTGAAATGTATTGAAAATTTTCGTATTGACGTAATTAACCAATATGAATCGCACCATAACCTAATGACGAACTAAACGGTGAAGTTATGATATGAGAAAAAAGGTAGAAAAACCGGAGGGTAAAAATGGCCGAGTGAAAACGTGACAACAGAATTCTATTTCCTACCCGGGGGCAGATTTGTTTTGAGAGAAACAAATCTTATTAAAATTGTACTCGAGATCTAATTACGTTAATTCACCCGTTCTGATCAAGATCCTTAACATTGACCGCATGACAAAACGGAGTACCCAATCTTTTGGATGACATTGGACAGTTGATGAGACTTATAATTTATTTAAATGCACGCTCGTGTTAGAGGGGCTGTTGAGTGAGAGTGCACCGTTTCACATATTCAATTGGACCTAATAAAAGGAAGAACGAGCACATCCATTAAACTAAAAAGATTGAATAATCCAATTACATATATCTTGGCTAGTTCTATAATAATTATTAGTATTTAATATATTGGTATCTATATATTTATATATATATCTGTTTATTAGTATATTAGTGACTCGTATGATAAATCTGCGATTTAGATCGAGTTAATAATAGCGGTTTGGTGTTTAACCACACTTAAAAGAATTGCCACGTTTCCCTGAGGATTCGACACCTGACTCACCATACTAGCACTACAATTTGACCCGGTACACTGCCGGTAAGGATTATAATAGTCTAGAAATAGTCCGTCAGACCTCCAATGCAAACCTTTTATCTTTTTCTTTACATTTTTTGAACCAATATTGTGTTCAACAATTACCTTTATATATACACATATATGTGTAAAACTATAGCCTTTAATTATCATTGTTTCTTGATGAAATTTTTCTCTACGGGCACCTGGCTAGATCTCTTTGTGCAAACAGATAACGACTTAACAACATTAATCAATTTATGTTGTTGTACTTTCATTTATCATTTGCATTCTGTTGACTTTAATATCCAATGGACATTTGAAGCGCGAAGAAGTTGAAGACAAGGTGGATTGCTTGAAATGTTGCAACTATAAATTTTCATTTTGCTTTTCTGAGTTTCACAATTTTTGATTGGATACAAGTGTGGAAAAGCTGATTTGACTGCAACTTCTACCTCGCACCGCTCATTTGACTGCACGTTCTACCGTTGCTCCATCTACGATGATAAGGTTCAAGTTGTATGTGAGACATACAAGGTACGTGTCCAGCTTTGTCACATTATATGTACAATGAACTCTATTTCCTTCCTTACAGATGCTTTTGTTATGAATTATAAGGTGGTCGTCAATGTCCCATTTTTATGCTTTACCTAATTTTTAGGATTTTGGTTTGTAGGAGGGGAATTATGAGAATATACTAGGTTGAATTTGTGTTTGTAAAAAAGGGAGGATGATTTAAAAAATTTAATCTATCGCTGTCGTTTTACGCTAATGATGTCCCTATTACCGTTGCTCCGTCAGGTTTTCGCCTATTGCTTTGACATTCTCCATGCTCCTTATTCCTTCCATGATTAAACTATTATCCTCATGATGCAAGCCTCAATTTGTTGTTCTCTTTTTTCAGCTTTCAACAATGATTTTAATTCTTTTTTTTTTCCATTTGGTTTACTAATCATTTTATGGGATTTATTTTTTTGAAGACAGGAAGATGGGTTACTATCTTACTTTCTTACAGGTGTCAATCACTGTTTGCGCTTGGATATGGAAACTACTAGCTTGATTTATGATATGGATAACATTTTTTCTCTTTGGGAATTGGGAAGAATGACATTACGAGCCTCTTTGTTTTCACGTGTTATGGTCTATCAAATTAGCATATTAAAAGGTTTTTCCAAGGTGAATATTTCAGCTGCGTCATATTTTTTTTCTTTCTTTTTGCAGACAAATTGGGTATAACAACAACAAATTGAAAGGTATGATATTCCGTATGATGATACTTTAAAATTTCATCATTTCCCTTCTTGAAAAACAGAGCATACATGGCATGTTTTTTTTTATAGAAAGACCGGCACAATTCGTTTGGAGAATCGGAGTTGATTATGTGCAGTTGATGTCATATGTTGTTCTTCGTCGATATTCCTAATTGCTTTCACCTTCAATTTGTCATGGTCACAAGAAGGTAAAACATTCCCTGTGTTTTTCGCATCTATGTTCACCTTTTTTGTGTTATCGCTCATATCATCTCATTTCCCATTTTGTTTTCAGAATCTGAATCGATATAAGGAAAATGAAAGAAAGCATTGCGGAAGACCAAATTCTTTTTGTAAGTAGAGTATATCCTATATTACTTTTTTTCTTCCGCATCATTAACATTTGCCACCTTAATTGACATCGGAATTCTAATTCACATAATGGTTTCTCAGTTAATAATTCACGTTATTGGATCTGGTCATGATTCATTTTAGAGGGGTAAAAGTGCTCTTCAAAATTGCATGCATCTTGGACTATTTTTGGACAGAATGGTACACATTTCTTGTATCAACTTTTCTGTCCGTTTAATTACGATTGAGAATCATGAATATGAGTCTTTAAAATACCTTATTTTTGTGTGTTGTGTATTTCTGATCCCAGTTGTCTTGGATTTTTTTGAACTTGCTTTTGTTATTTATTTTAGAGAAATTATTCATTGCGATTTATATTGTTGATATATTTTCTGTGCTTATTTCCTGCTGTTTATTTCTATCATTTTTATACATTTTTGGCTTGCGCAATAAAATCATTCCGTACAAATTAGTGTCCTTCATTGATCCAAAATATTCAGAAATTATATTACATTTTGAAAAATAACTATATTCAAACATGTCAATTAATACGTGATATTATTAGATTATGTCATCCCTTACGAATTAGCCACCTTATTTAATGCTAAGGTAGGTATGTGATAACGTCGAAATTATCTCGGGTTGTCAGCGGTGGTGTTGTGATGGATATCTGGCTATAAAAAGTGTATAAAAGTGGTGTTTGCCGGTGGTGCCCGGTGGCGGCAATGGATTCCGGCGGTGGTGCTCTAAAAGAGAAGAGAGAGTGGGAGAATTTGGCTTTGTCACGCTTTTTATTGATTAAATTGTGTTCCCTTGAATGGGTTACAGGTGGCCCTATTTATAGGGAAATTACTGACTAAAGTTCGGTTTATTTACAAATAAGAACATGGTACAAACAGATATTTATCTATACTAATGAGCTCGTAGCGGAGCTAAATATTGCACGTGAGGTCGCTGGCAGACCCGATAACCGAAGGGATCCGCGTGCCGGCCCCCTAGTCTTTCTTGGCGCCTCATGTGGCTAAGGGCTTTGAGCGGATACAAAGGCTCGTGACCCCATTTGGCCTGTTAGTTCACGGACAATAACAGCCGGTGGCCTCCTTCACTATATTGGTGGTCAGACGGACCCGAATAAGGATCCGCGGACCAGATTAAAATTTAGCCCTATCAATGGCCCTCTACTCCGTGTCTTAAGCATTTTCTAAAAATGTTAGGCGGGGAGTAAAGACTGCTTGCGGATCTGTTTCCTTGAGGTACTGTGACGGCTTGCTATTGTGGTGGATCGCCTGTCAGCTTTGCCTAAATGCCGTAATTGATGAAATTCCCTCTAAAAATGTTAAGCGGGAGTAAAAGCTCGCCATGGATCTGTTTCTTGAGGTATCGTGGACGGCTCGCTATTGTGGTGGATCGCCTGTCAGCTTTGCCTAAATGCCGTACTCAGAGTAGGTCTTTTCGTTGTTTGCGTGTAGTTGATGAAATTCCCCTCTTGTGGCTTGTGAGCTTTAAGTATTATAGAAGGATCACTCGAAGGCGAGTTCCAAATATGATGCCGAACTGAAGGTCGGTCTTATAAAACATTCGCTTGAGGGCGTTGTTTAGGGTGATTTTATATGATTTATATTGTTATATTTCGTAATAATTTCCTCCATAATCAAATAATTTGCGTAGAAGTGTTTTATTGGTTTATTGAGCAAGTGAGGTCTGAAGTGGTTTAATTGCAAAGTTGGTTGAACTACGTGTTTTATTGTTGATTTTCGATTGATTTGAATGTTATTACACTTTGCAAAGTTTTTATTATCTTGTAGATACACGAAATTGGTTTAAAAGTGGATTAAAAGATGTTAAGGATCGGATTTATATGAAGAAAAAGAGATAAAGATGAAGTCGGTTGAAAATAGAGAGGAAAATCGGATTTGAAGTCATTCTGAACGAGCGTTCGAACTAGCATCCATGAGGACGGGCGTCTGAAGAGTGAACGGGCGTCCAGGCTGAAATATTGGATTCAGATTGTTGACAAATTTGCTGGACGAGCGTCCAGATTTACATAGGACGGGCGTCTGACATGACTCGGCCCGACTCAAAGATTTTTATGAAGACTGGACGGGCGTTCAAGACCCTGGACGGGCGTCCGAGCGCCGACTTAGCAGAACCGACTCTGAAACCTATAAATATGCGTGCGGATTTCAACCCTAAAGACAGACATTCAGACCCTAATTTTGTCTAGGCGGCCATAATAACCCTAAGGGGCGGCTTAGCTTAGTTTTTCATCTTTCTTAGATCAAATTTTATGCTTTTCAATCTCTAGATTAGATCTTTCAATTTATGTATTCTATTCAAGCAATTTCGAGCTTTCAAGTGATGTTTAGAGGCTAAAGGATTTTCGAACAAGCATTGTGAAGCCATCCTATCAACAATTCAGTTTCGTTTCTTGATTATCTTGTGAGTTTTCCTTATCAAATTTGTACCTTTATTATCGTTTTGTTCGTTTTTATGCAATTACATTGAGAGATCATTGCATGTTTGATTGTTTGATTTTGATGAGAATCATGTTAAACCTTAGATCACCATGATAAAGGTTAGATATATCTTTAACCTAAAAATAACGAGAGTTGATTAGGTTGAATTTCTAGGTTGCTAGATTGAGAAATCTTACACTTTTGATTTGAAAGCATTAATATTTAGGATCGAAAGATAAAAGATTGATAGGAGAACTTTTCTAAGAGATTAGGAGTTCATACCTATGTTAGGTGAATCACAACTTGGTTAAAAATCACGAGATAATCTAGATAGAAATTGATTGTTGTAGGATTGGTGGATCAATAGCTTGTTCGTTTGTTAAATTATTGACTAAAATCACTTGTGCCAGAATTGCCTAGTAAAGCTATAATTTTTATTGTTAGGTGTAGTGCCCGAAAGACAATTTGTGTAATTGTTTTTAATGGATGACAGAATTTATCTCACCATATTACTTGCTTTGTGCTTGTAAAGTGATACACTGCTGCAAACCCTAAGTATATCTGTATGTAACCACTTAACTCAGTGTATGGATTACACGTGAGGATTGAGTTAGTGGAGATATGCTTAAACTGTTAGTCCGTGGTGAACTTAATCAGAGTTTAGGGTCTCTTGATTAAAACATCAATAATGCTTGAGAACACCTTAGGGTGTGATAGTCTTATCGGATTTGTCGGTAGAGGTACTCACGTGGGGCATTTATATATGATGGCATTCATATAGGATTTGGACCGATTTAATCTGAATTTCTCGGTATAATTCCGTAATCGAGGAATCTTATTAAATCATTAGATGATCATATATGGATCAACCTTAATCCGAAGGTGATCACATGATGCTGCTTGTCCCGGGGTAGTGTTTGATGTGTTAGTTACGGTTCACTTTAATATGTGTTCCAAGCCACTTCTCATTGGCACTATCTCCAGATGAGTGAGTAGTTCTGATTTTCACAGACATGGAATCCATTCCTTCCCGCGGGAAGTAGAGAGACAGTCCCCTTGTTTGTTAGCCCTAAGAAAGTGATCGATCCCGGGAGTTCACATTTGACTAATTAGCTACTAGTCAGATATGTGTGCTAATTGATCATCAGGGGGTTAATGGTAAATAAGGATAAGATATTCTGAGTCGGGTTCACGGAGACTTCCCACTCAGAATGGACAATCTATGAAGGGTTAATCCGTATGTAGTGATTATATCAATGGACGCTTATTCACTCTATGGGTTGAGTATAAGTATACATCTATAATCGGTAGAGTTCAGTTTTGGGTTTATGGTGGCGTAATCCCGGAATTAATAATTAATGTACTTATTCTGTTCGATGAATAATTAATTATTGGAGCAACTGGTTTTAGGTCCATGGTCCCCGATGTGGCTTCTGTAATTCGGACAAATAATCTTGTTATTTGGGCCTCAGTGATAATTAATTGGCTGTGCTAATTAATTGATATGCATGAATATTATTTAGTTGGGCTAAATAATATAATACACATAAAAGACATTTTATGTGGGCTTTTTGACCCTTAATGGTGGCGCCATATATGTCATTTAATTAGAGAGAAATTAGTTTTCTTGGATAATTATTTGACATGTGATTTATCTTTTATTTGTTAATTGATAATTCATGGAATATTAGATTATAATATGATATATCCTAATTTGTTTGGGATAATCATTTTATTTATCTTTTATTTGGAATAAAGGATTAATGTAATAATTATCTCTTAATTATTTAATCCTTGGAGGACAAGGATTACTCTCCTATATAAAGAGAGTTCTCCCAAGTCTTAATGATAAGGCAATTTTCGACCACCACATAAAAAGGAGAGAAAAATTAGTTTTTCCTTGACTAGGGTTTTTTAGTAGAAGAAAAACTTTGGTGTTGCATATCAAGGAGGCTCGTGTATCAAGAAGGGTGTCCACCAACCGCCGTTTGGAGAACACATCGGAAGATCAAGGCTTCTCTTCCCGTTATTGGTAACATAATCTTAAGCCCCCTTGTAGTACTTAAGTCCTTTAATTATGAATTGTGTCATATAAATCGTGATCCATCCGCTGCGCGTAGATCTATTTAGTTTAGATCTAAGAACCTGCATCCTTCATGTGGTATCGGAGCAAGGTTCCACGATTTATATAATCATAATCGTAGTTAAACGATTTAAAGGAGTGGAATTGCATGTAGGTGATATTTTACTTATTATTATGCATTAATAATTTTTTAAATTGCTATGGTTGAAGAGATGGATTGGGGTTGGCACCGTTTTCCCGTTAGATCTATTGTAAACTCATATAAACGATGAAAATTCGTTCATATGAGTATAGGAAATTATATAATTTATTTATTATTGCAAGTTTAATTTCCTGTAAATAGATCTGTTTAGTAGCTGTATAGTGTTTTAGTTTTTCCCGTTGTTTGAACCGTTAAAACAAAGATCTCTCCGGTCAGAATCAAGATGGGAGGTTGATGAACAATCCCACAAAATTTGGCGTCGATCAGAGTCCGTTTGGATGTCCGTTCTTTGATGAGAAGATGCAGCTGTAACAGAAAAACGCAGGATTCACAGAAACCCTAACTGTGACTTCCTCGATTTTCTGGAAAGAATTGGACCGTTGAAACGAATATCCGACCGGTCAGATCGATAATCATGGAGGTTTGGACGTGAGATAAAATTTTCATGACGATCGGGATTCATCTTGATCCCCGATCGGCCTCGGGAAGTATATGATGCGCTGCTGTAAGAGTCTGTTTCAGCAGCAAGTTGGGCGGCTCACTGAGGAAGATTGACAAGTCAAATCTCCGATCCGACCGTCCATCTTGAAGTCCGAAGAATGAAGATCAGATCTGGAAAGTTTCGTCCCGATCCAAGTTCGTTTGATATGCGGATCGTCGAAGAATCTTAACAGCTGCAGATTAGGGTTTTAATTTATTTTCGAATACATTAGTTACGGGGGTGCCAACGGTCCATCTCGGTGTTTATTTTCCGCACTAGTATACATGTGTAGATTGTATGAGTAGAACCGGAAAATTGCCATGACATGCATCATATCATGAATTCCACTCCATATGCATACATGTAGAAATTAATTCGAGGAATTAGTTAGGCATGTATAAAACACACGATTAGTTTAATTAATTGTTTGATATTAATTAGAAACTAATTAGGGTAAAAACCGAGGAACACGAGTTTTTTCAATCGTCGAGGTTGGGTGATGGATTCTCGGTGAATCCCACTCTGCGAAAGCATAAGGAGTAAAATCCCGAAACCTCGTGGTTAAGGTGTTGGATTCTCGGTGAATTTCACCTTACCTAAGACGAGATTACGTTTTTGTTCCGTAGCGTCTACGTGAAAGTTTGATGTTTAAGGATTGGATAATCACGGGCAAAAAGGTTGGAAAGTGGTTTAACCACGGTTGGGTGGTCAACAGTAGTTACGGCTCAATCGACTTCACCCTCCACGTGTGGCGTTTGCACGGGGGTCTGGCAATACTGAGCCATCCGAAGAGCCACTACGGCTCAACGGACCTCTCCTAGCCTTGACCCGTCCGACGGCCACATATGTTCTAACGAATAGGTCGGGTGGGCTAGCCCACATAACCGACAACATTCGGGCCTATGATTTATTGTTCCTTAATGTAACATCAAGTCCAAAAACGTGATCAGTAAACCCACCACTTTTTCAAAATATTGAGTGGGGGAGCGGAGAGGCGACAACCGACCCCACGGCCTCATTGTTGACACAAGCAACGTGAGAGAATGGTGACGCCTCGTGCCGGCTTTGATTTCGGCCCCCTAAGGAAGGCCTTCACCGCTATCAAAATTCAAGGCTTGGTCTCCGAAAGGATAGGATTTTGGGTACTCGTCGGGTCACCGACCGACCCTAAGCGCACACTCGGGGTCTACCTAAAAATCTGAGACAGTTGGTCACACTCATAAAGGGTATTTTTGGAAGTACCTTGGCTGAAAAAGGAAAGGTGATTGAAGATCACAAATGAGATGTTCGATTCTCAATCTGATCTTCAATATTAATCGAAACCTCTTTGACCTACCCTAAGGCGGCACTGAGGCATTAGATTAAATCCTTGGAACGGTAGGATAGACTTTAAGTACTTAGTTTATGTTCCTAAAATTTTAGTAGTGTATGATTTGGATTTATTTTCTGTCAATTTTATTTACAACTGTTATATATATCTCTCTAAGGTGCTAGATCAAGCGCTAGTGTAAAATTGACTAGTAATGACTTCGTTAAAAAGTGGTAAGTAACTAGAACGTTGTATTTATTAATCTCACATGCGATTAATTTTTCGGAAGAGATATTTCTCTTGAAGCTTTCAAAACTTAAGTGACGTAAATAAGTATAAACAGTTTTTTTTTAAATATACAATAGTTCACTCGTCGATCGTTAAGCGAGAGACAACCATAGTAAGTTTGAGAGATGATTGGGACGATAAAATTCTTATAGTGAATTTTAATTGTGTAATGTCTACATGAGAAATTTTCTAATAGAAAAATTGGAGAATCATAAATTAAAAAGTGTCGCTAGTTAGACGGTATTTGGAACCGATAAACTAGTGGGAGCTTTAATCTTATGTTGTTTTTCTAATTTATTAGAAAATTAGTCCCACTAGGTAACACTTTCATTAGACATCCCACAGTTCACGAGTAGTGTCTACTCAAACGAACTGCTAGTTCAAGACTATTTCCTATCAAGGAAAGTTAAGAATGGGAAAGAATGTCTATAAGTGTTAATCATCTTAACTAAAGTTTTGAGGCTAAACCGAAACATTAGGTAAATAAAGTATAGGATAAGGAAAGTGATTTCGGATCACTAACCAATGAATCCTTGGCAACTTTCTTAACCGAGTAACTTGACTCGGGAGCTAAGTTCTTTGGAAGAACAAGAGAGCTTTGCATTAACGATTAATAGAGTAACAATGGGCAGTAATTTCAGCTGGAATAGTGAGAGTGATATAAGGAAATGAATTTCGGATTCTATCCTTGAATATCACAGAAAAATTTATTTTTCTGTTTACAGATTCATTGAAGCAAATGGATTCACTTTCAACTCGATATATTGTTGCCTCATAGAAAGTGAATATGACATTTGTAGTACGAATCCGAGACTCGGACTTTTGTTTGATAAATTCAGAACCACTTAGAACAGCTGAATAAGTATGTGTAACACATCTAAAACTATTAAAGGTAAAAGATTTCCGTATTTAGATAAACGACCTTTCAATATCTATTAATTAGTGCATATATCCTAGAGACAAGACCTGCTGACTGGCTAAGGGTGATTCCTATCTCCCAGTCTTGGAACACTATCTCAAAGGAACAATGACTAAGTTTCCTTTCAATCGGGAAAGGGTAATAGTTTTGAAGGGGTAACATAGCTTGTTCATCATGACCTTCGGGGTCTAGTGAGAGATACAAGCTAGTGGGAGTTTTTGAGTGGTGACATTTTGTCTGATAACTACTCGAAACGTGATTTAGTTTATCAAAAGAATACGAGGAGGAGTCTCTGATTTTAGCAGAGAATAGAGTATTCCATACTCGAAATAGGCTATCGATAGTCTTGGGATCGATGTTCGGCCCGCCTCACAATGGAATGTTTCTCACTGAGGAAGAAACCATAAACTTGCCCTATATAGTTATTGATATGCTACAATACACTGCTAAACTCGATTAAGATAATTCGTTGCAAAATGACGGTTAACATTATTATGTAAACCGAGAAGTCTACCTAGAAGATGCTTGTGAATTTATGGATAAGGAGTGAATTCGGTTCACACCACTTCCGTAAATGTAGGCATTTAGCATTTAATGCTTAAAGGTAGGATCGAGATTTTTGATATACGTTCATATTGTGAATGTTCGTGAAATATCTTAATGAGACGAGTAAAGGTTGGTTATAAGATTCTTGAGATCAGAAAGTGAAGGTTGAACTGTCACAAGCCTTCTGATAGAATCTATAAGTAACAGCCTTAAACCTTGGAGTACAGTTAAACAAAGGAAGTTACTATCTGATTTAATCAGACCACGTCCAACATCGGTTGTTGGTGACTACATTGATAAATACTACTAGATCAGAATGTCAATCCACCCAAAACGCAGTGGGAGTATGGTTTAACCATTGACCCATTATGGTTTTGTGGACTTTATAGTCTGCTAAGGTGATTGATAACCTATGGCTCTTTGTGGGCTGTATAGGATTCTGATCAGAGAGGTTGGTTCGAAAACCTTATCCCTGTGAATGGAGTTTCGGTACTCCAGTTCTGTTCAGCCTCTTGTAGAACCACCTGAGTGTCTCAGGCCCAGTGGGATTAATTGGTCCTATGCCGAAAAGAGTCGAATGAATAGGAAAGTTTAACTTTCAGCACAAAGCGGAGTGGTTTAAGGGTGATTCCCTAAAAAGGAGAGAGTTAACCAGACCTTGAACTCTCTCACCACTCAGTCTTGCTAGATTTTGTTAGAAAGCAGAAAATAGGGGTGATTCCCTGAGACTTTCTTGCCGTAAAAGCAGTCCGGATTCATTCGGAATGAATGGTCTTGGTTAGAACAAATGGCAAAGTTGATTGCCGGGACTTATGTCCTTTGTGGATGTAAGAAAACCTCTCAGTCATTAAAAGTCGCATGTTTTAAAATATGTGGACTTGACCAGAATATTGATAAGTCTTTTGTAGACTGGGTATCAATATTGGTAAAATAGTAGTATTAGTGTTCATGAATGATAACACTGAAACAGTTGGAAACAACATGTGTGTGCTATCTGAAGTCGGAAACTGACAGGCCAAGATTATTTGGATGAGAGAATTGGACTATATTCTAAGAATCTGATTCGGTCAAATTCACGAGAATGAGTCATTGGCTATCCCACCTATCTTATTGAATAAGACGATCATGCATATACGTATGCAACATTCATCGAGAGTAGTCCTACCCTACCTCTCAAGAATGATTCTCTAAATCTTCGGATAAAGAGAAAATGAGATAGAGTCTCTCTTGGATAATGGCAAGTCAGGTTATCACAAGTCAATAGTAGTCAAATATCGGATTCGAGCATTGAATAGCGGTTTAGTACGTCCTCAAGTACCTTTAGAGAACGAGGAATCATATTCTTGTATATTCATGTGCAAACTTGAATATGGTTGACTACACTGATTCTGACTTGTAGTCAGATTAAGGATGATCATTAAGTTGATCTCGGGCTCAGTGTTTACTCATAGTGCTTAGAATTTCCTTTTTGGTCTGGGAAATTCCAGGTTTGATAAGCCGATATCACTTCATCGTGAAAACAGTGAAGATATAGCTTAAAAGGATCTTCTCAGTCACTGGAGGTCAAAAGCATATTGAGAGAGAGTACCGCCTGATTAGATGGACCGGCGACGTTTCGATCCTAAAGATCGTCTCGAGTCGACAACCTAGCTAATCAGTGTACCAAGTCGAGTGCTTGGAGGGTACGGCATTGATGGATATGTCTCATCTGCTTTTAGAGCAAGTGGGAGAGTGTTGTGAATAAGATGAGAAAGGGTGTGCTCTAAAAACAATCGTTGCTTGTCATTTCGTGCAAGTGGGAGATTGTTAGGTGTAGTGCCCGAAAGACAATTTGTGTAATTGTTTTTAATGGATGACAGAATTTATCTCACCTTATTACTTGCTTTGTGCTTGTAAAGTGATACATCTTTGCAAACCCTAAGTATATCAGTATGTAACCACTTAACTCGGTGTATGGATTACACGTGAGGATTGAGTTAGTGGAGATATGCTTAAATCTGTTAGTCCGTGGTGAACTTAATCGAGTTTAGGGTCTCTTGATTAAAACACCAATAATGCGCTTGATACACACCTTAGGGTGTGATAGTCTTATCCGACTTTGTCGGTAGAGGGTATTTACGTGGGGCATTTATATATGATGGCATTCATATAGGATTTGGACCGATTTAATCTGAATTTCTCGGTATAATTCCGTAATCGAGGAATCTTATTAAATCATTAGATGATCATATACGGATCAACCTTAATCCTGAGGTGATCACAGGATGCTGCTTGTCCCGGGGTAGTGTTTGATGTGTTAGTTACGGTTCACTTTAATATGTGTTCCAAGCCACTTCTCATTGGCACTATCTCCAGATGAGTGAGTAGTTTTGATTTTCACAGACATGGAATCCATTCCTTCCTGCGGGAAGTAGAGACGATCCCTTGTTTGTTAGCCCTAAGAAAGTGATCGATCCGGGAGTTCACATTTGACTAATTAGCTACTAGTCGGATATGTGTGCTAATTGATCATCAGGGGTTAATGGTAAATAAGGATAAGATATTTCGAGTCGGGTTCACGGAGACTTCCCACTCGAGAATGGGCGATCTATGGAGGTTAATCCGTATGTAGTGATTATATCAATGGACGCTTATTCACTCTATGGGTTGAGTATAAGTATACATCTATAATCGGTAGAGTTCGGGCCGGGTTTATGGTGGCGTAATCCCGGAATTAATAATTAATGTACTTATTCTGTTCGATGAATAATTAATTATTGGAGCTACTGGTTTTAGGTCCATGATCCCCGATGTGGCTTCTGTAATTCGGACAAATAATCTTGTTATTTGGGCCTCAGTGATAATTAATTGGCTGGGCTAATTAATTGATATGCATGGATATTATTTAGTTGGGCTAAATAATATAATACACATAAAAGACATTTTATGTGGGCTTTTTGACCCTTAATGGTGGCGCCATATATGTCATTTAATTATAGAGAAATTAGTTTTCTTGGATAATTATTTGACATGTGATTTATATTTTATTTGTTAATTGATAATTCATGGAATATTAGATTATAATATGATTTATCCTAATTTGTTTGGGATAATCATTTTATTTATCTTTTATTTGGAATAAAGGATTAATGTAATAATTATCTCTTAATTATTTAATCCTTGGAGGACAAGGATTACTCTCCTATATAAAGAGAGTTCTCCCAAGTCTTAATGATAAGGCAATTTTCGACCACCACATAAAAAGGAGAGAAAAATTAGTTTTTCCTTGACTAGGGTTTTTTAGTAGAAGAAAAACTTTGAGTTTTTCTTGGTGTTGCATATCAAGGAGGCTTGTGTATCAAGAAGGGTGTCCACCAACCGCCGTTTGGAGAACACATCGGAAGATCAAGGCTTCTCTTCCCGTTATTGATAACATAATCTTAAACCCCCCTTGTAGTACTTAAGTCCTTTAATTATGAATTGTGTCATATAAATCGTGATCCATCCGCTGCGCGTAGATCTAATTAGTTTAGATCTAAGAACCAGCATCCTTCATTTATTGCGTATTAGGGTTAGAATAGAAGTAGTTTAGTTATCTTGTTCGTAATCATATTTTCCTGGCTTTAGATCTCGATCTTCTGTCCAGGTTAATTTCTTTATTATCATTTTTAGCTTTGTTACTTGTTAATTGTTTTATTTTGTTATAATCTTTTTAGTAGTAGTAGTAGTCGTGACATATTTAGGTTAATCAAATAAAAACTAGAGTAAACAACCCCGATTCCCTGTGAGATCGACCCGGTAGTGGTTGCTATACTACGAATTCCAAATATGATGCCGAACTGAATGTCGGTCTTATAAAACATTCGATCGAGGGCGAATTCCAAATATGACGCCGAACTGAGGGCCGGTCTTATAAAACATTATTCCGAACTGAAGGTCGGTCTTATAAAATATGATGCCGAACTGAGGGTCGGTCTTATAAAACATTCGCTCGGTGAATTTAAAATATGATGCCGGCGAGGTCGGTCTTATAAAATATGATGCCGAATCAGGTCGGTCTTATAAAATATGATGGCGAATTCCAAATATGATGGGTCGTCGGTCTTATAAAACATTCGAATTCCAAATATCGAGGGTCGGTCGAATTCCAAATATGATGCCAAACTAAAGGTCGGTCTTATAAAACATTCGCGAGGGTCGGTCTTACAAAAATTTCCAAATATGATGCCGAATCGAGGTCGGTCTTATCTTGTAATACATTATGCCAAATATGACGAAGGTGAAGGTCGGTCTTATAAAATATATGCCGAGGCATATAGCCTTAGGCGATCCAAATGAAGTCGTCTTATAAAATGCTCGCGAGGGTGAATTCCAAATAGCCTTGACATCGTAAAAGATTTGGCTTCGGGCCTTTGGCCTAGGCGATTGAAGCGCGAATAACCTTGACATCGTAAGATTTGGCTTGGGCCTTTGGCCTCGAGCGGTGCGAAGTTGTAATGGCGAGTAGTAGCTGAGCTTCAAGATTTGGCCTCTTGGGCTTTAAACCACGGGCCGATTCGAAGTTGTACTTGGGCGGATAGCCTTGACTTCATTTGATTGGGCATCTCGGGCTAAAAAAAAGCCTAGCCGGTTGCGAAGCTGTGATTGGGCATATAGCCTAAGCTTCTGAAGATTTGGCCTCTTGGGCTTTTAGCCTCGGGCCGATTCGAAGTCGTACTTGGGCGGATAGCCTTGACTTCATTTGATTTGGCATCTTGGGCTAAAAAAAGCCTAGCCGGTTCCGAAGCTGTGATTGGGCAAATAGCCTAAGCTTCTGAAGATTTGGCCTCTTGGGCTTTTAGCCTCGGGCCGATGGGTCGGACTTAGAGCTTGCTGACCGAGGTCAGACTTAGAGCTTGCCGACTGAGGTCGGACTTAGAGCTGGCCGATGAGGTCGGACTTAGAGCTTGCCGACCGAGGACGGACTTAGCGCTGGCCGATGAGGTCGGACTTAGAGCTTGCCGACCGAGGTCGGACTTAGAGCTGGCCGATGCTTCAGAATTAAAGCTTGCCGACCGAGGTCGGACTTAGAGCTGGCCGATGAGGTTGGACTTAGAGCTTGCTGACCGAGGTCAGACTTAGAGCTGGCCGATGAGGTCGGACTTAAAGCTTGCCGACCGTGGTCGGACGTAGAGCTGGCCGATGTGGTCGGACTTAGAGCTTGCCGACCGATGTCGGGCTTAGAGCTGGCTGATGAGGTCGGACTTAGAGCTTGCCGACCGAGGTCGGGCTTAGAGCTGGCCGATGCTTCGGACTTAGAGCTTGCCGACCGAGGTCGGGCTTAGAGCTGACCAAGGGCAAGTGAAGCAAGAAAAATTAGATAAGCACTAGAGTTATGCCCACAATTTAGAAGTCTACGAAATGGATGTGTATATTGCAATCATGTCATCAATGAAAAGGCTGTTCTACACACACCTATAACAGAACGATCAGAATGGGCACTGAACAAGTTCACTCTGCATGCCCATTAATTATCAACTTTTCAAACATAGTAGTCAGTAAGAATATGTGCATTACTTGCTTTATCAACATTAATGGGTCTATCCAAGCACACTGGTAACGATAGTAGTACATCAGAAAAAATAGAAATGGAAATACCTTTGACCACACACATAATGGGACCAAAAAAAAAAACAAACTACAATCATGAGATTCAAAAATTAGTTAGGAAAGATATTAAAAACGGAGAAGGAAGAGTACCTCAATAGTAAGGACGAATTCCTTGGTACATGCCAGCAGAGGGCGCTCAGCGCAGTGCCCCTATTTAGTCTTTGTCTTTGGTCTTTGGTCTTTGTCGATATCAAGACGCAGGCGCAGACATGCAGTAATGAGCACTTTGGGGATAATCTCCAACATCAATTCCCCCCAAACCAGGGGGCATGCCATACAATGATGAGCCATGACTTACACCTAGTCCATTTCCAGCACCACTCAACCATGTCCTACACCCACCGATTCCCCCATCAATAACCCCTAATCCCGCACCAGAACCAGACGCAGTGCTTCCCGTACCTGAATATCCACCATAAGCAAGGCCTCCGTCCTGAGAACTAGTACCATATCCACTACCAATGGCAGATCCAAAACCACTACCACTGCCTAATAAGCCACCTCCTGATTGGTTCCCAACACCAGAACCCATATTGCCCCACCACCAACACCCATACTGCCTACACCAGCACCAGCTCCACCACCCGGTGCAGAATTAAGAGGATTACCACCAAGAAAACCACTATGGCCTGATTAACCGCCTATGTTTCCATACCCATTATACTGCCGTGAAATTTGACCAGCCATCCCCACCCCAATAGCATCACCACGCACTTTATTTCCCATCTGTACCCCTCCAGGATCCCCCTACCTGAGCCTCAGGCTTCCCTTTCTTCCCATCATTATTTGCAAACTTTCAACTCAACGGATATCCATGAATATTCTTTATTAGCTCAACCACAGATGCCCTAGCCACCTCAGCACTCTTGTAAACAAACAAAGCCCCTTTTGACTTCCCTGTTACCTTATAAAAACACTAACGGGCCTTCCTCAATCTGTCCATACATAGAAAAAATAGCCAATAGCCTTTCAGCCGGCATATCTTGTGGAACAGTACCCACATATATCTTCCTTAAAAGAAATATCTACCGGATTATTCACACTCCCACCACCCGGACCACCCAAAATCCCAACAGCCGGAAACTAGGTAACCGTGACTCGATTATCAATTTTATTACTAGGTTTTCTAAGAGCATTTATAGCACCATCAACATGCTTAAAAGTAACAAATCCATATCTCTTGGATTTCCCAATGGCTTTATCGAGAATAACAACTGCTTCTTCGAGCTCTGCATTCTGAACGAGCGTTCAAACTAGCGTCCATGAGGACGGGCGTCTGAAGAGTGAACGGGCGTCCAGGCTGAAATATTGGATTTAGAGTGTTGACAAATTTGCTGGACGAGCGTCCAGATTTACATAGGACGGGCGTCTGACATGACTCGGCCCGACTCGAAGATTTTTATGAAGACTGGATGGGCGTTCAAGACCCTGGACGGGCGTCCGAGCGCCGACTTAGCAGAACCGACTCTGAAACCTATAAATATGCGTGTGGATTTCAACCCTAGAGACAGACATTCAGACCCTAATTTTGTCTAGGCGGCCATAATAACCCTAAGGGGCGGCTTAGCTTAGTTTTTCATCTTTCTTAGATCAAATTTTATGCTTTTCAATCTCTAGATTAGATCTTTCAATTTATGTATTCTATTCAAGCAATTTCGAGCTTTCAAGTGATGTTTAGAGGCTAAAGGCTTTTGGAACAAGCATTGTGAAGCCATCCTATCAACAATTCAGTTTCATTTCTTGATTATCTTGTGAGTTTTCCTTATCAAAGTTGTACCTTTATTATCGTTTTGTTCGTTTTTATGCAATTACATCGAGAGATCATTGCATGTTTGATTGTTTGATTTTGATGAGAATCTTGTTAAACCTTAGATCACCATGATAAAGGTTAGATCTTTAACCTAAAAATAACGAGAGTTGATTAGGTTGAATTTCTAGGTTGCTAGATTGAGAAATCTTACACCTTTGATTTGAAAGCATTAATCTTTAGGATCGAAAGATAAAAGATTGATAGGCAAACTTTTCTAAGAGATTAGGAGTTCATACCTTTGTTAGGTGAATCACAACTTGGTTAAAAATCACGAGATAATCTAGATAGAAATTGATTGTTGTAGGATTGGTGCATCAATAGCTTGTTCGTTTGTTAAATTATTGACTAAAATCACTTGTGCCAGAATTGCCTAGTAAAGCTATAGTTGTTATTGCGTATTAGGGTTAGAATAGAAGTAGTTTAGTTATCTTGTTCGTAATCATATTTTCCTGGTTTTAGATCTCGATCTTCTGTCCAGGTTACTTTCGTTATTATCGTTTTTAGCTTTGTTACTTGTTAATTGTTTTATTTTGTTATAATCTTTTTAGTAGTAGTAGTCGTGACATATTTAGGTTAATCAAATAAAAACTAGAGTAAACAACCCCGATTCCCTGTGAGATCGACCCGGTATTAGTTGCTATACTACGATCCCTGCAATTGGGGTATACCGGATTTATAATTTATTACTTGTTGTTTTCCGTTGATAAAATCCGAGACAAGTTTTTGGCGCCGTTGCCGGGGAACCGGACGGTTGTCTAGTTTTTATTTTCTTGTTTAATTTTACTTTTATTTCTCTTTTTATTTTTATTTTTTTATATTTTATTTTATCTATTATTATTAGGTAATTTGTAGTTTATGTTATTAGGTTTTTCGTCGTTAGGTTTCGTAGTTATTATTTTTCTAGTTTATCTTTTCTTTTCTGTTTTTCTGTTTTCCGTTTTTTTCTGAAATCAGACGAGCGTCCAGTTATTCCGGACGCCCGTCTAGTTCTTCAGGCAGACGCCCGTCCAGTAATCCGGACGCCTGTCTGACCTCCTTTCTTTAAAATCTTTTCTCGGTTTTAACCTTTGAGTAAAAGGTTAAACCACTTGTTTTTGGTTCCGGTTTATGCAAACTCGAAGTCAAAAAAGGCCACTACTCTATACCCCTGACCTCGAGCGGACCATAGTCCGACCAAACAGGCAGAGAATCCGTTCTGTGATTCCTTCTGATAGGGCCGATCAAGACCTTGAGGATCGCTTAGCTGAAGAGATTGAAGATTTCATCATTATGGCTGCTGAAGATAGACGTACGTTGGCAGACTACGCCATGCCTGGCGAAGTCAAGGTCAACCCGGCTATCGTCTTACCAACCATCAATGCACAGACCTTCGAACTCAAGCCTGGGCTCATTCAAATGATGCAACATGCATCCATCTTCCACGGTTTCAATCGAAAATCTCATACGCACGTACACATTTACGGAGATATGTGAGTACGACTCGCATCCAAGCGAGTCGGTGAGGATGCGATTAAAGCTAAAACTTTTCTGTTTTCTTTGAAAGGAGGCAAAAGAGTGGTACAACTCTCTCCTGCTGAATCCATTACCACCGGGCTGGACTAGAAAAAGAGTTCTTAAGTCAATATTTCCCGCCATCCAAGATGACCCAATGCTTAAGTGACATTTTCACTTTTCGCCAAAAGGAAAACGAATCGTTCTTTGATGCATGGCAGAGGTTCAAGTCTCTTCTTCATAAATTTCCCCATCATGGTCCGGACTTGCAGAGGCAAGTCAATACGCTTTTTCAAAGTGGATTGACCGAGCTCACTAAGGGCATGGTCAATAGTTCTTTCCAGTGGGGCATTCTTGAGAAAGACACCGAAGAGGATGGGCACTATTTGAGGATATTGCCAAGTATAATTGCGCCCCCTCCTCTCAAGCTATCCAAGCACCTCCTCCTCCTCCCAGGATCGAGGAAGTGAATATGTAAAGTCTGATCGCCATGCTGCAAAAGCAGATGGCAGCTTCTCAAATGTCGTTTAATCCGATTAACTGAATCTATCATTCCCACGTAACTCTCAAGTTTCAGACAGAACATTTCTTTGTCGGGACCGCCATATGGTTGGCCAATGTCAATTCATTTCCCCTTCTAGTCATCAAGTTAATGTTGTTCATGATTATGGATAAGTATAATCAAGTCACATGTCGAAGCTGTGACAATATGGGACATACATCTCGTTTACATCCTATGAATGGACAGAATCTTTGAAGTAACGCTTTCTTTGGCCAAAGAAACAGAGATTTAATAATCAATTTTCTGGCCAAAGTAATCTTCAAAACCAGGGTTTCAATCATGATCAAAATTTGAATTTTAACCAAAGTCAGAATTTCAATAGAAACCCTAATTTCAATCAGAACCAGAATACCAATTTTTCCAAACAGAATCAAAAGTTCAATCAGAATTGGCCTAACAATTCTAATCCTGCATTGCAGAGTCGGTCTAGCCAGCCTTTTCCCCAGAACATCCAAAATTCTCAAGGCCCCTCGCACTCTAATGATATCGAGCTCGGTGGGACTCTTTCGGGAGGAGCAAAATAGAACAATGAAGAATCTAGAGAGGCAAATCGGGCAATTGGCGAGCGATTAGCTTCAGACCCTCGGGCGGGTTGCCTAGCTATACGGAGAAGAACCTAAGGGCGGTCGGTAGCTCGGACCGATTTAAATCATAGCCAATGCACCGACTGGTACCTTCAATTCCGTATGGTAGAGAAGAGGCCGGTGCAATGAATCGAGATCGGTACTCAACTAAGTGGTCCCCGAACCAGGGAAACCACTAACCCCTCCCCGCCGGTGATAAGGCGGGAGGGAAGTCGAGCACCTACGTTCCCTTTTCTCGCAAGAGAGTACTCGGTGGTGATCCTGAAAAGTAAAGAGTTTGAAGGACCTTAGGTGGCTGATCCCCTGACTAGTAAGAAAAATGAGAAAGTGGTGAGGTGGAAAGATTTGGAAGACAAAGCTGTCAGTTCATCCTCGAGGAAAGTCTTTTCTGAGAATGATTTGAAGAAACTTCCATTCCCACCTAGAAAAAGCAACATCCCCTTGCATGAGGACAAGAAATACGAAAAAGTGCTAAATCTTCTGAAAAATACTCAGGTTAATCTTCCACTATCTGATGTATTGGTTGAGATGCCTAAGTATACCAAGTTCATCAAGGATGTTGTTTCTTCTAAGAAGAAGTTAGAAGACATGGATCAGTTGATTGGTGAGGATTGCTCTATGGTAACTTATGATGATCTACCAATCAAGAGGGGTGACCCTGGGAAATTTGTGCTCACATTGCTGATGGGAGGCTTAGTCTTCCCAAATTCTTTATGTGACACAGGTGCATCCATAAGTCGATGCCATTGTCTGTGTCTGTAAACAAACTTGGATTGAATGATCTTCTAGAACCCACAACCATGAACCTTCAATTTGATGATAGATCTTCCAAGAAAGGCGTGGGAATATTAAAGGCGTATTAGTTCAAATTGTGATTCACCTTTCCAGCTTGACTAGTACGCACTTAGACATAGAAAAGGATGAGAATGTCCCTTGATACTTGGAAGACCCTTTCTTTTCTACCGGGGCCCTCATTGATTGTGATGGTGGGCAAATGACTATACGAGTCGGTGATCAGGAGGTGAGCTACAGTGTCTCCAAAGCTATTCAGAGACCCTTTGATTACCCCACCGGCATCTCCATTGAGGATATGTCAGATGATTTCAATGATTACATAGAAAAGCAAGCCATGGCTGTTGCAACTGAATACGAGCGATTAGTTGAGAATCTGAATAATCATGGTATGGTGAATCTAGAACAGTTAGAAGCTGAGTTTGATAAAGGATTATTGAAAGGAGAGGTTTTGGCAGTGGGACCACTAAGTAAACTCAGTGATGTTGAGTTGAAAAGTGGAGATCTTAAATCAAGTTTAGAAGACCCCCTGCAGATCCGATGCATGAAGCCGTTACTAAGCATCTCGAAATATGTGTTCTTAAGAGAAGGTGACAAGCTTCCGTTGATTATTTCTGCCAAGCTATCTCGATTGGAAGAGATGAAATTGTTAAACGTCTTGAGAAAGAACGAGAAAGCCTTTGGTTGGCAAGTAGGAGACATCAGAGGGATATCTCCTGACATTTGTATGCATAAAATCAAGACTCAAGAGGGTGCAAAATGTGTTAGACAGCCCCTGAGGAGGCTCAACCCTCATATGCAAGAAGTGGTCAAAAAGGAGATTATCAAGCTTTTAGACATGGGTATCATTTACGCAATTGCTGATCAGTGAATGGGTATCCCCTACTCAGGTAGTTCCCAAGAAAGGAGGAATTACTATTAAGAAGAATGAGAAGGGAGAAGAAATAGCATTGAGGCTCGTTACTGGTTATAGAGTCTGTATCGACTATAGAAAGCTCAATGAGGTTACAATGAAAGATCACTTCCCCCTTCCATTCATTGACCAGATGCAAGAGCACCTGGCGGGACATGCATTCTACTGTTTCCTGGATGGATATTCATGATATTTCCAGATACCCATCGATCCGGTTGACCAAGAAAATACCACTTTCACCTGCCCCTATGGTACATTCGCCACAGCGAATGCCATTTGGTCTTTGCAATGCCCAAGCTACATTCCAAAGATGTATCGCCGCCATCTTTGATGGGTTAGTTGAAAAGTGTATGGAAATTTTTATGGATGATTTTTCGGTCTTTGGTCAATCCTTTGATGATTGTCTCGATAATCTTGACCGGTGTTATCCCGATGTGTGGAAAAGAACTTAGTCCTAAATTGGGAAAAGTGCCATTTCATGGTAGATGAAGGAATAGTTCTTGGCCACAAAATCTCGACCAAAGGTATTGAAGTAGACAGGCAAAAGTTGAAGCTATCGAGAAAGTGAACTATCCTAGAAATGTGCTTGAAGTTAGAGGTTTTCTTGGACACGTAGGTTTTTTATAGGGATTCATTAAAGACTTTTCCAAGATAGCCAAGCCCCTATCTACTTTGCTCAAAGAAGACGTTGTTTTTAATTTCGATGATAGTTGCAAGCAAGCGTTTAAGGAGCTTAAAAGTCGATTAATTTCTGCACCAATTCTTATCTCGCCTGACTGGAATCTACCCTTCGAGCTTATGTGCGATGCATCAAACTATGTTGTTAGTGCGATCTTAGGACAATGGATTAAGGAAAATTCCACCTATCTATTACGCCTTGATCCACACATGCGCATCCTACCCAAGTAAACTACACGATGACTGAAAAGGAATTACTAGCCGTAGTCTTCGCTATGGACAAATTTCGTAGTTACTTGTTGGGTGCTCAAGTGATTGTGTGGACTGATCACGCTGCTTTGTGATATCTCATGACAAAGAAGGAGGCTAAACCGTGCTTACTACGTTGGATACTGATCCTACAAGAGTTTGATGTCCAGATTAAAGACAAAAAGGGCAGTGAAAACGTAGTGGCTGATCATGTTTCGAGAATGTTGAATGAGGAAAAGGAAGACCACGGCGATATAGATCTTTACTTTCCTCTTGAGAATGTCATGTTGATAGAGCGATTGTGCTCGGATGTTCCATGGTATTCTTCCATCGTCAACTACCTTCATTCCCAATATCTTAATCCGGAATTTTCATATCAGGAGAAGAAGAAATTCTTCTCTGATTTGAAAACATTTGTATGGGATGAACCTTACCTCTTCAAGATTTGCAAGGATGGATTGCTAAGGAGATGTGTACCTGAATCTGAGCAACGTGACATTATTGAACAATGCCACAGTGGACCTACTGGTGGTCACTTTGGTCCTTGGTAAACCGTTGCCAAGATCTCTCAATCTGGTTTCTATTGGCCCACGATCTTCAAGGATACATAAGCTTTCTGTAAAGCTTGTGACAGGTGCCAACGAACCGGAGCTCTAACAAGGCGTTTTGACATGCCGTTGAAGCCCATTCTTGAATGTGAAGTCTTCGATGTATGGGGGATTTATTTTATGGGCCCGTTCCCATCTTCATGTGGTAATAAATACATCTTAGTCTGTGTCGATTATGTATCAAAATGGGTGGAGGCTCAAGCCACTTCTCGCAATGATCATAAAACGGTCATGAATTTTCTAAAGAAAAACATCTTCGAAAGATTTGGGTGTCCACGTGCCTTGATAAGTGATGAAGGAACACACTTCTGCAACCGACCACTAGAAAAAGTACTTGAGAAATATGGTGTCCGGCACCTGGCGGCACACCATATCATCCTATGACTAGTGGTTAGGTTGAACGAAGCAATCAGAGCTTGAAGAAGATCCTGGAAAAAGTTGTGAACAGTCATAGAAAGGACTGGAGTCTTAAATTGGATGATGTACTATGGGCATACCGAACTGCCTATAAAAGCCCCATGGGTACATCACCCTACCAGATGGTGTATGGAAAACCATGCCACCTGCCAGTTTAATTAGAGCATAGAGCATATTGGGCCATTAAGTTCTTAAACTTTGATGCCAAATCATGTGGTGAACACCGGCTGCAGCAGTTGCATGAGTTAGACGAGTTTAGACTCCAAGCCTTCGAAAATGCCAGGATTAGTAAGGATAAGATGAAACTCCTTCATGACGCAAAAATCAAGAAGCGAGAATTTCAAGTTGGGGAGCAAGTTTTATTGTACAATTCCAGGTTACACCTGTTTCCTGGAAAGTTGAGGACACGTTGGTCCGGCCCCTTTGAAATTCTACAAATCATTCCTGGAGGTGTTTTAGAACTAAGAGGTCATGGTGACCAGCCGTTCAGGGTGAATGGTCAAAGGTGTAAGCATTATATCGGTCAAACCAAAGAGAAGCCTTTGATTGTTCACTTCCTCGACATCCTCGGGTGTGGTACTCCTGAAGTCAATGAGTTTGACGAGTTTTCGCCCGATTTGTTTTCTGAGGATGACGGCAGTGGTCCAGTAGAGGAAGTTATGGCTGGTAGTTGGGATATGGAAGAGCTTGAAAGGGAGCGACAGTTGAAGAAAAGACAGAGAACGAAGAAGTCTACAATGGGGAGGATTAAAAGCGTTTGGCAAGCAATCAGAAACTTGACCCCATGTGTTAGATGCTGTTTTTTGTACCACGCTCGATCGAGCTTACACGATGTAGTGTGGCCGAGAAAGGTTAAGTGGCTGATCCAGCTGAATTGAAAGATTGTCCAGCTAACGACATAAACCAAAGTGCCACTAGGAGGCATCCTAGATATCCTTTTCTATCTTAGTTACTTTCGTTTTTGTTCTTTTCTTTGATTCATTTATTTTAAGCCTAATTAGGTTTTTGTTTGAATATGCCACAGTTTAGCTTTGTTTTTAAAATGGATTACAGAGTTCTGCCGCATGAGTTCCCATACATTAGTAGGATTCCTTGTTAGGAACATTTTATTATGTTTTGATGATGGCCATACTAGCTGTTATAGCAAGCCTGAAATAAGTTAGAATTCTCTGTATAAGTCTTTACTTAGAGTCTAACATGTTGTATAAGTTGAGTCAGACAAGTATTGTACTAGTTGGTAGGACGGCAAAGTGAAAACAGACATTCGGCAGAGTGAAGCCAGCCAAGCACCAGAGAGAGATACTGAGAGAAGGGATTATGATCTCGACTTATAACCAAGGAAGTCTGTGATGACCTTGGATAAGTCTAAGTTATGTTTCAAGTGATGAAACTCAATATTCCAATATGGTGTACACTGATCTCACCCAAATCAAGGATCAGTGAAGTATATAGATTCTCCTGAAACTAAAGCAAAGAAGAAAACAGTGAATCGGCTGAGTACATCGATCGCCGGCAAAAGAAAACAAAACGGCGAAGAAAGAATTAACGGCTAAGTCGGAAGGCTCACTCCACCGTTCTCTGAGACGGTGAAGAGACACTTACAAGATCGATTTAATATACATTGAAGATTCAGGAGATCATGCATTAAATGCACAATCATTAAAGGATCAATCAAGGATGCATTTTTTCGCTATACATTTGAAAGAAGAATCCGATCATTGAAATCAAGGAGAATACAATTAAGGGGAATCAAGAATAAAATCAAGGATTATTCCTCATTAATATAGCCAACATGACGGAATTTCAAAATCAAGGCTATTCAAGGCTATAAATAGAAGGCATTGATGAAAAAGAAGATAACGATTTAGAAAAAAAAAAAAGGAAAGCGAAACTCTGTCAATTAGAAAAGCCTTCTCTCACGAACTTACAAGGATACATCTAGTGATCAACTCAAATATCGAACTACAAAGTCATATTCGTAATTGAGATTGATCAAGCAAGTGCGTGAATCACATTCACATCAAAATCAAGCAATCGAATCGGAGGCAACCGAGAAGGAGTTGAAACTGTGATAATTTGTTGAAGGATTTTGATCTCGAGGAGCGAAGAAAAGGAAGATCGAATCATCAAGGTCATTGCGATCAAGGAGTGATAGTCTTGTAGATTGTGAAGCTTGGGAAGACAAGGACAATCATCTTTGTTGTATCTCGTGAAAACAATAGTGAATTCCTCCGATCATCACAGGAGAAGAGTGGATTAAGGGATTACACCACCGAACCACTATAAGCCTTGTGTCAATTTAATTTCTCGCAATTTACTTTACATCACTTATTTAATTTGCCTACATCATAACACATATCGTGATTGTCTAAAGCGATTTGAAAACAACATAGTAAGAAGGGACTTATCCATTTGCCCAAAAGCTTTTAAAACACAAGAAAAGTTTTGAAACTCCACTATAGTCATTCACCCCCCCTCTCGACTATAGTTTCACCCTTCTCTGGGACCAACAATTGGTATCGGAGAGTTGTGTTCCTAGTATCGTAACCTGCTCGAGATCTAATTTCTAGTAACAAAGGAGATCACATATTTTCAAAGTAGTTTTCAAATCAAGTTTTTCATTCAACGCCATTTTTATCTTCAATTGCACCGATGGATTCCTCAAACTTCTTGTCAAAAGTACACATTTTCAATGTTAATAATTTTGATGAATATAAAATAAGAATGTTATCTCATCTTGCAAAGACAACTCATGAGAGATCTTGGATGTAATCAATGATGGCCCAATCATGATCACTCTTTGTGGTAGGCACAGGAGCGAGATCAAGGAAAGGAGATAGACAAACCCAAGAAAGATTGGACCAAAAATGACAGGAGAAGAGCAAACCTAGACTTTGTAGCAAAAGATATGATCTTAAAGACTCTGAGACAAAGAACATGTTCATGAGAATCAAAGGCGCAAAAGCAAACAAAGGAGATGTGGGACAAACTATCATTGATAAATGAAGGATCTCAAGCGATAAAGAAAACAAATTATCTCGTTGCAAAACGTAAATTTGAGAACTTTAAAATGAAGACGGTGAATCCATTGATCAAATGGACAAATGATTCTCAAGCATCATCGATGAATCGCATGCGACTTGGACACACATATCCACAAAAGAAGTATGCTTGAAGATCTTGAGAGGACTACGAAAGATGGAAGATCATAACATCGAATCGGAGGAACAACAAATCTTGCAAGCAGCGACACTCGACACCGATGTCCCAATTGAAAGCTCATGAATTCGAATTGAAGCGGTGAAGATGGTGGTCCGCAGAGACACACAAAATTATCGCATTAATTGCACCCAAAGAAAGTAACTTTGCCGAATGCATCAAACAAAGAGACACAAGAACTAAAAGAACAGGTAGCTTTATTAGTTAAGCGTTTTGACAGTTTAAAAGAAGCCATTCAAGGAAATTCAACATCAAACAAAAGTCAAGCTCAAACAGAGACATGAAGAAGAAAGATGATGAATACAGATGCTTCAACTGCAATAAGAGAGGTCACTTCAAAGGTGATTGTCCTCAAGAAAATGACAAAGATGATGAAAAGAAGAAATTCAAAGCATCCGAAAAGAGAAGGGGGCAGAAGGCACTTAAGGCGTAATCCAGAAAGTGAAAAGCATGAAGAATCATCGACAATGACTCGGATGATAGTGATGAAGAAGACATTTCGAGAAGAAAATGAAAAGGCATGCCTATGCCTCATGACCAAAGAATTGGATGAAGACAAAAGTGATAGTTCAGATAATCGAGGAAACAAGCCTATGTTTAATGGCTAAAGAATCAGATGAAAGCGAGGTAACATCTAGTTCTGTTCTTCATCTAATGCATTCACATCTAACACTGCACAATCCTCTAGTCTTCCATTAGATCAAGAGACTAGTCCAAAATCTCATGACTAAATTTGATGAAATTGAAAAGAATCATGAAATTCGGAAAAGGAATGCAAGGATCTAAGAAAAGAGAATAAGAGGTTAAAGAAAGAACTGGATAAAACAAGAGTGAATTAACTAGTAAGGAGACCTACTTAAATGATCAACAAAAAGCGGATGACCATACATCTGTTATACCAGCAGATCGATTAAGAAGAACTCCTCACCAATAAAAGGTAATCATCGCACCACTAAAAGCACCACCGACTTACAAACCCTCAAAAGGTTTGGATCCAGATCTGGTCTTGGCTATAATGATCGAGGATGAACGTAGGGATAATAGTCAACACAATTCTAAATGGAGGACCACTAATGGACCAAAATTTAGAAAGGGATGAACCATGTCTCCAACAGATCATCATGTTCCAGTGAAGTCAAAACCCACTGTAGTGAAACAACAGACTAAATCCTCATTCCAATCATACAAAAACAACAGCCATTTGAAAGGTAAAGGCAGACTTTTTCCCTCAGAGGATGATTGGAATGTCACACCTCCAAAATACAAGAGGAAACCATTCCACAAAATGCATCATGTGATTAAGAAAAATCAATCTAGCTATGTTCCTAGACACATGAAGCAAGAAAGGTTTCCTATTGCATATTGAAAAGTGAAGAAGGATATAAATGCACCAAAAGGTGGAAAAAAAGTATCAGAATACCTTCTGTAAAAATATTAGAAGCTATTCTGCCATGCCTTATACATATGAAGTTGATGACTTCAATTATCCAAAGAGAAGACCTTTTGGATACATACTTGGTATGGGAGGCATAACTGCTAACAGATATGGACCCAAACAGTGTTGGGTACCCAAACTTAATTAATCTATTTTGTAGGATGTTTGGTACATAGACAGTGGATGTTCTAGACACATGACAGGAAACAAGAAATGGGTCACTGATTTTAAAGCTTTTGATGGACCCAAAGTCACATTTGGAGGAAAAGAAAACCCTGGCAAGATTAAAGGGGAAGGTACAATACTCAAAAACAATCTAAAGATTCAAAATGTGGCATATGTCAAGGGACTTAACTTCAATCTGATGAGCATCAGTCAATTCTGTGACAAAGGCTACAATGTGCACTTCAACAAAGAAGGATGCAAAGTGATTCACAGTCAAACAAACACAGTGGTTCTTGCAGGTAGAAGACAAGACAACATGTATGTGGTGGACTGGAGAACAGATAAAAGCGCGAAACATGTCTACTTGTCAAGAATAAACAATCAACAATTTGGATTTGGCATGAGAAGATTAAATCACGAATTTCAAGACCATCAACAATCTATCAAGGAGCAAGTTAGTTGAAGGCCCGCGAGAGATCACATTCAAGAAAGAGAGTCTATGTGATGCTTGTCGAAAGGAAAACAAATAAAAGCTCATTCAAATCAAAGCCTCATCAATCTACAACAAGAGTTCTACATCTACTTGCACATGGACTGTTTGGACCAGTCACTCCGATAAGTGTGAGTGGTAAGAAATATACTCTTGTAGTGGTGGATGACTTCTCAAAATACACTGGACCATCTTCATGAACAAGAAGAAAGAAACACTCAAGAAGCTACCAGACTTGCCGAGAAGACTCGAGAATGAAAAAGAGCTAAAAATTATGAAAATCGGATCGATAGAGGCTTCGAATTTCTAAATGAAATTATCGAGAACCTATTGTGAAGAAAATGGAGTACTACATCAACTATCTGCAGCAGAGAACTCCACAACAAAATGGTGTAGCAGAAAGAAGAAAGCAGAACTCTCAAAAAGCGGTCGAACAATGATTTTTGAAGCATGCTTGCCAAAGAGATTTTGGGTCAAGCACAAACACATGACATGCCATACACAAAACAGATCAATCATCATCAAACATCATGGAAAAACTCCATATGAATTATGGAATGGTAGAAAACCCAATATCTCATATTTTCATATGTTTGGATCAAAATGTTTTGTCTTGAACAGGAATCATCTGCATACCTTTGATGAGAAGGCTGATGAAGCAATCTTCATGGGATACTCAGACACCAGCAAAGCATTCAGAGTACTAAATAAAAGAACATTGGTGATTGAAGAATCAATACATGTGGTTTTTGATGAACCATATACAAATGGTGAAGATCTTCAAGACCAAGAAGAGAAAGCTGCACAGAGGCAAATCTATACAAATGCAACCATACCAGCTACTATCCTGAATCATCTTTTTGAAAATCAAGAGGAGCCACATATCAATACAACAGGAGAAGCACCTGAAATTGAAGTTCATGCTCAGCATGAAGGTATGGAAGCACCAAGTGAAGATCAACTTCAACCAGACCTAAATTGGCTTAGAGACCATCACGAAGAACAAGTCATTGGAGATATTCACACCGGAGTCAGAACAAGAAGACAACTGGAGCACATGCTAACTTGCTTTCTATCACAAGTGGAACCCAAGACCATAGATGATGCAATCCAAGATGCAGATTGGATCACAGCCATGCAAGAAGAACTAAATGAATTTGAAAGAAATGAAGTGCAGGAACTTGTTTACTGAGACTGAAATGGCCAACATCATTGGTGCAAAATGGGTATTCAGGAACAAGATGGATGAGCAAGGAACTGTTGTCAGAAACAAAGCAAGGCTAGTTGCAAAAGGATATTCCCAAGCTGAAGGAATAGATTATGATGAAACCTTTGCTCCAGTAGCAAGATTGGAAGCAATAAGACTTTTCTAGCATTTCTTTGCACACAAAGACTTCAAAGTCTATCAAATGGATGTCAAAAGTGCATTCTAAACGGACTTTTGGAAGAAGAAGTTTATGTAGAACAACCTCCTGGATTTCAAATCAAAGGAAAAGAAGACAAAGTATACAAACTCAAGAAGGCCCTCTATGGCCTCAAGCAGCACACTAGAGCACTGGTATGAAACTCTTGTCACAATTTACGATCAAGAATGGATTCAACAAAGGAACTATAGACAAGACTCTATTTAAACTAGAGGAAGGGGCAAGCACATTGCTAGTGCAAATCTATGTTGATGACATAATCTTTGGATCGAGAAGATGAAAAGTTGTGTGAGAAATTTGCAAACCTAATGAAGAGCAAATTTAGGATGAGCATGATGGGAGAATTAAACTACTTCCTTGGCCTTCAAGTAAAGCAAATGAAGGATGGCATTTTCATTAGTCAAGCAAAATATACAAGAGATTTGATACACAAGTATGGGATGGACACAAGTGGCACAGTGAGACACACCAATGTGTGCGAGTCATACTTGGAAAAGATGAAGGAGGAAAAGATGTTGATCGAGAAAATGTATAGAGGAATTATTGGATCATTGTTTATACTTAAGCGCAAGCAGACCGATATTGCATTTGCGGTAGGAGTGTGTGCTAGATTTCAAGCTCAACCAAAAGAATCACATCTTCTAGCGACTAAAAGGATAATCAAATACTTGAAACACACCATCAATGTTGGCATTTGGTACCAAAAGATGGAGGATTTACACCGATATCATATTCGGACTCGACTATCTTTGGATGCAAAATAGATAGAAAAAGCACCTCCTGGAACATGCCAAATTCTAGGAACCAGACTAGTCTCATGGTTCAGCAAAAAGTAAAACTCTATATCTACATCAACAACCAAGCGAGAATATATAGCGGCAGCAGGTATTTGTTGTGCACAAATCTTGTGGATAAGACAACACTAAGGGACTATGGAGTCGAAGAGAAAACAATCCCAATCATGTGTGACAACACAAGTGCAATATCTATTACAGAAAATCAGATTGCATTCAAGAACAAAGCACATTGATGTAAGACATCATTTTATCAGAGACCATGTTGAAAAGGGAGATGTCATCCTAAAATACATATCCACTGAAGACCAACTGGCCGACATCTTCACTAAACCACTCGGTTATGAAAGATTTAGTATGTTGAGAAGCCCGAGTTAGGGATGATTGAAATTGACTAAGTATCAACGAAGCGGCTAAGCTGGAGTAATCGGCTAAGTGACTTCATCAATCTGGTACAACCTTTGCCGTTACTGAAGATGTAGCGAGTAAGGCATGGTATCAAGCAGAGGTAACTTAAGCGATTGTTAGAGCAGTTCAATGAAAGCGACTCGGTGAAGAAATCATTGGACCGGTTAAGTGACCCGGTGAAGGCACTTCACCGAAATAAAGACTTGGACAAATTCAAAGTGTGAACAAAATCATTACGAATACACGTGGAGAATAAGGAAATTATGGAGGATTATTCGGTACACGCGTGGCGATCACTTTATGATCATGGAGGTAATTATATTATTTTTTGAATTATAAACTCCTCGATTCCCGGGCTCTATCATTACTTGCGTCAAACCACTCCCCCTCTACGCTCGAATATCGCATTTTTCATACACAAAATCACGCCATTATGTCACTAAATCCTTCCATACTCAAACCACGTTCACACTACCCAAATCACACTATATAAACAAGACTTAGAGATTTTCAGAGATCCTTACGCTCTCTTGCAAATTACAACCCTACTCTTGTTTATCTCTATTGCAAACTCAAGTTCATTTTCAAACCCCCCTCCCTCTCAAAAATGGCATCATATTCCTCAATCACTCAAGCTGGGTACGAAAAATCGATTGCCACTGGCTCATTCTTCCAAGCAGAACACTACCTGAAACTGTGTGGAAATTATGAGCATGCCAAAAGGTTGGCAGCAGGCTGCGAAAAACTAAAATTATCCACCTTCCTCAATCCTCCAATAACTGAAGTGTGTTATGAAAGTCTGATTTCCTTCTGAAAATCTGCACAATACGTGCATGGGCTCCTTACTGAAGAAGGTGACAAGTTCGAAGAAGACAAGATTGTTGCATCCATAAATGGCAAAGACGTGGTGATTACAGCAAAGGTAATCCGAAAACATCTCAAACTTTCAAATAAGGGTCAAGCAAAAGTGACATTGATACCACAGGACTTAGATGAATTACGGGCAATCATTGCCAAAGCGGCAAACCAGGATCCACAAAAATAAATTGTCTCGAGATCCGAGTTGAAGCGACCATTTAATGAGTTTAGTGCCCTAATTGGCAAAACCATTGAAGGAAAGTTGGGAGCAAATCATGCCATGATGAGAAATTAGAATGCGGTTAATGGGAATCATCTATAACAAGCTACGATTTAATTGGGCAAAATACTTTTTTGAGAATTAAAGAGCAAATCCAAGGTGAAGTAAAAGCGGTGAAAAATGGATAAAAGAGGAAAAGACAATGAAAGGACAATGCAGGTGAAAAAGTCATATGGGATACAGTGCACTATCTCATTTGCAATGTCTCAAAGTCCCTCTGTACAACTCCATAGATTGCATGAATCCAAAGTCATGTTTACTTATGTCAAACCACAAAAGAAGGCAGGAGAAGGAAAGAGGAAGAAATCCTCACACAACACCACAAGTCAAAGAAAGAAACAAAGGTCCGGCGAAGTCCGAAAAGAGCAGACTTTGGAAAATTAATTGATGAAGAAGAAGCGAAGAGGATTACGACAATGAGGAAGCACAGCAAGTAGAAGAAAATGCCGGTGAGGATGAGCGACATCCAAATGAAGAAAACACTTTGGAGAAGATGAGGAATCTCAGAAGAAGATGTAAAATTATGCAGAAGCGATATAGATGACCGAATTGCGAGAATATCTTGAATGGAAGGAAGGCGATTCAGGACAACAACTTCAAGACACGGACACACATGCTTCATGAAGAAGCATGGTTATTTGATTTTCTAGGAATCACAACACTTGTAGGAGTACTTGATGAATCACCACTATGGGAATTGGTTGATGCGGCCAAGGCAAAGATGCTCAGGACCTCACGGGAGACGAATGATGACTCAGACGGTGGTGATGATGATCATGATGATGATGATGATAATGATCATGATTGTAATGACAATAATGATGGTGATTTAAGTAAAAGCAGAGAAGAGGATGCTCTTGCACCGGATGCAATTGATGACACTACTCTTCTCCGTACATTTTGAAACCACAAGCCTCCGGCAAGTCTTCAACTCCAAAGAAAGGCAGTCACTCAACAGCTTTGTCTGCATCAATGTTCCCGACTAACAAAGACAAACATTATGGACATTGGTTCATTCTTTGCCACTCGAGTCAAGACAACCCCGGCATAGAGATAGGGGAACAGCGACTCAAGCCACACCGGTATACTCATCTACCCAAATACTTGAAGATCTAGATGTAAATGCGAGATGTCACTCAACATCAAGACAAGGGCCGACAAGCAGATCGAGAACCAGGTGAAACAAGGCACAAACTCTCTCAAATTGAACACCGGCATTACAAATGAAACTTTTGAGAAAGCGGCGGACTTTGGTGAAGAATTGGAAGCGACAAGCAATGTATCTCGGATCCATGACTTGGCGTTTAATGACAAAAGCTCCTCTATTGAAAACAAGTTTCAAGACATTGCCGAGTACATTGATGCACAAAACATTGTGGTTCAACAACAGGAAGTCGATGAAGCGACTTAACATCAATATCACCAGCTGTCTTGCAGGCCTCGGGCAACACATTTCCTAAGAAAAGCGAATCACTTGGCGGTAGCTTTTGGCACTAGACTTAGGAGTGTCAATGAGAAATTGAATGATCATAACAATAGATTCACCTCTATTGAATCAAAACTTGACTCTACGATTGGGCAGAGGCCACCAATAGCATCCTACTCCAAAGCAAAGGGATGATCTTTGCCAAAAAGGGGAAAATCTGGATAAGCTTGAAGGATCAACTTTCAAACCCCTAATTTCTTTGAAGAACAATTGAGAGCAAGAGGCAGAGAAATAAGGATCGAAATGAAGCGGAAGAGCAACAAAGAAGGATCGAGAAGAAAGAGAAAAAGCCACAAAGGAACCCTGCATTGGATTTCCTCATCCTATTCAACGAAGAGATGATGATAGATAGAGTCAGTCCAGGCAGACAAAGAAAGGCCTGGATCCACCCAAAGAAAGAGGATCATCGGTCAACACGGACTCGGCACCGGAGGAAACACGTGAGAGCGCGCAGCGGCTCCAAATATACTGAGTGACGCAGAACTTACACTGGTCACCAAAGCAAAGCGAGAATATGATGCAGATGTCTTTGGACCATGTAAGAGAATTTTTAGAGTACAGGAAGGACTTTATCCTCACCTCTCACAAGATGAAGCTTGGGCTGATTGGCTAAACTATCGAGGATGAAAGGATGAGAAGCGATATGGCCAAACTCTACAATGAAGTCAAAAGAGAATTTGCACTTCTCAAGCAGACCAACAACAAACCAAGTTCAGCCATACCACTATCTGCAAAGGGACCGAGAAGACTTGCGGCCCGACAACAAGAAGATTTCAAATACATGGCAAGATTCTTCAATCCCGTGGGAGATTGGAGAAACAGAGCAGTGGGGTCTCTACAAAAGTCTCAAATTTGCAGACTCACACATTGCTGAGGCTAGGGAAAGACTTGAAAAATATTTTGGAGAACCTAAGGCCAATGAGACCATGCCTGATTTCAATAGACTTTTGCCAAAAGAGTTTTTCAGGTGTATCTGAATACATGACTTTGGCTTCTTTGAAGTGGAAGTTTCAGAAATTGATTGGAAAGACATTGAAGAGGTTCAGACTACAAAGTTCAAAAGGTATAAGGCTGAATTAAGCAAAATGTAGTTTGTAACAGTTGAATAAATTCTTTGGATCTCATTGCCCCTTGATGGATGAATAAAATTGTTGAAATTTTGTTCTATTGGTTATTATGAATTTTTTTGACTACTTATGTTCAAGGCTTATGAGGGTTTTGGCATCATCAAAAGGGAAATTGTTAGGAACATTTTATTATGTTTTGATGATGGTCATACTAAATTATTATAGCAAGCACTGAAATAAGTTAGAATTCTCTGTATAAGTCTTTACTTAGAAGTCGACATGTTGTATAAGTTGAATCAGACAAGTATTGTACTAGTTGGTAGGGACGGCAAAGTGAAAGCAGACATTCGGCAGAGTGAAGCCGACCAAGCACCAAAGCAGAGATCTGAGAGAAGGGATTATGATCGACTTATAACCAAGGAAGTGCGTGATGACCTTGGATAAGTCTAAGTTATGTTTCAAGTGATGAAACTCAATATTCCAATATGGTGTACACCGATCTCACCCAAATCAAGGATCGGTGAAGTATAAAGATTCTCACGAAACTAAAGCAAAGAAAGAAAGCATTGAATCGGCCGAGTACACTACAATCAATCGGCAAAGAGAAAACAAAACGGCGAAGAAAGAACTAACGGCTAAGTCAGAAGGCTCACTCCACCGTTCTACAGACGGTGAAGAGACACTTACAAGATCAGATTTAATATACATTGAAGATTCAGGAGATCATGCATTAAATGCACAATCATTAAAGGATCAATCAAGGACGGATTTTCTGCTATACATTTGAAAGAAGAATCCGATCACTGAAATCAAGGAGAATACAATTAAGGGGGAATCAAGAATAAAATCAAGGATTATTCCCTCATTAATATAGCCAACAGACGGAATTTCAAAATCAAGGCTATTCAAGGCTATAAATAGAAGGCGTTGACAGAAAAAGAAGATAATGATTTAGAAAAAAAAAAGGAAAGCAGAAACTCTGTCAATTAGAAAAGCCTTCTCTCTGAACTTACAAGGATACATCTAGTGATCAACTCAAATATCAGAACTACAAAGTCATATTCAGAATTGAGATTGATCAAGCAAGTGCGTGAATCACATTCACATCAAATGAAGCTAAATGAATCGAGAGGCAATCGAGAAGGAGTTGAAAGCTGTGATATTTGTTGAAGGATTTTGATCTCAAGGAGCGAGAAAAGGAAGACTCGAATCACGAAGATGTTGCGATCAAGGAGTGATAGTCTTGTAGATTGTGAAGCTTGGGAAGCCAAGGGCAATCATCTTGTTATATCTGTGAAAACAATAGTGAATTCCTCCGATCATCACGGGAGAAGAATGGATTAAAGGGATTACACCACCACGAACCACTATAAGCCTTGTGTCAATTTAATTTTACGCAATTTACTTTACAAAGACTTATTTAATTTGCCTACATCATAACACATATCGTGATTGTCTAAACTGATTTGAAAACAACATAGTAAGAAGGGACTTATCCGGCGCCCAAAAGCTTTTAAAACACAAGAAAAGTTTTGAAACTCCACTATAGTCATTCACCCCCCTCCGACTATAGTTTCACCTTCTCTCGGGACCAACATTCCACTTATCACTTTAGATGACGGACCTGGAGGGACGATCATTCTGGATGTAGATTATGACATTAGCACCCGCATCAGGAACGTTATTTATGTTATCATTGTACTCCAAGCTATGGGAGGTGGAGAGTTTAGTACAGAGGCCCGGCAGCGTGCTTTAGGACGACCGTACACAATCCTTAATGACGATCTTTGGTCGACTTTGCTGCTAGTCTTTGCGTCTTTGAACACTTCAGAGGAGTGGATGTTGCTGGAGAGGACTGGGCTTTACAGGATGAATACGATTTTCCTCCCGCGATTGATATGCTCCGTCGTCTGATCCGGATTGTGGATTGGGCGGGGATTTATGAGGACTAGCTTCATTAGGCTTTTCGTCGAGCAAACGACGTAAAACAAAAGTGCTCGGTGGGAGGCAACCCACTATTTTCGAGTGTTTTTATGTGTTTTCCAGTTTTATTTGTTATTTGAAGTTTTGTATAATTTTTTCTTTTTGATGAAACAAGAGTTTGAATTTAATTTGAATGAAAATTTTTAAGTTTTTGCTGAATTCTGCCTTGGACGTGCGTCCATGCCTTGAGACGCCCGTCTGATTTGTGTTTTCCTTGGACGAGCGTCCACTTTAACTGAACGCCCGTCTGCACATCTCCCTCCAACTCTGTATTCATTTTGAAAAGTGGACGAGCGTCTGTTTAAATGGACGCCCATCCAGTTCATTAGTTCTCTAGCTGAACGCTCGTCCAGTTTCCTGGACGCCCGTTCAGACCTGCGTCTATAAATACCCCTGCTTCCCAATTTTTATTTGCATCAGAAATTTCAAATTGCAAGCCCGACTTTTCGACCCCTTTTGCCCTAATTTCTTTGTTTCTAAACCAAATCGAGTGATTCAAAGCTCCACAAACACCTCTCAAACCCCTCTCTTTGATTCTTCAAACCAAATCCTCCAACAAACAACGGTTAATTCGATTCAGTGACCTAGCTAGTGCGGTTTCTTTGAAGAAAAATCCGATTTTTGGGTTCGATTGTTCACTGTTAGGACTCCTAATCATCATCATCATCATCCCTCCAACGTACTTGGTAAGATTCTATAAGCTTTTCTTAGATTATTTCACGTTTTTTTGAGTTCGATCTTCGAGTCGACTCTTTTACATGAAATTCACCTTATTGGTTTTTTCTTCTTGTTTTGTTTTTATTTCTTCCTTTGTTGGTGATCTGGGATGGTAATGGATGATAATGGATGGATTGCATTGTGGTTTTGATGTTGGTTTGGTGTTGAATTGTTTGGGAAATCCCGTTTGGACAATAAACGGGTGGTTTTGAATTGGATTGTGGTTTGGGATTGTTGTTTGTTTAGTCTGAGTTTACAATGGTTCGTAAAGGGGTGCAGAAGAGGGATGGTAAACAGATTGCTAAGGAACCTACTAAGAAGAAAAAGGTTGTAGACCCCTCTTTTGTAAATCCGAACCAAGGCATTCGTATTGGTGAACGTCAAAATCCTCATAGGGCTGCTCAAGGTCAACCTAGGTTTCCTTTAAGAGATGAGTCTGAGTCGGGATCAGAAACTGATGATGAGCCATTAGTGAGGAAGAGGACAAAGGTGTCGGAGGCTCAAGTTGAGAGAGATGAAGATGAACCTAGGACTAGAACCGAGGAAGCAACTGAGAGAGTGGAGCCGGCTAGACAGAATGTGAGACCCCCTATCCCTATTCCACTGGCTCGTAGGTTCATTAATCCTAAGGCTTTCGAGGTGTATAATAAGCATTATATTACGAGGACTATGTTGATCGAGAGATCCGTCCTTGAGACCAAGGTTGTTCCTTCTTTTGTGAAATTGCTTACGGATAGGAAGTGGGGAGCATTGTTGAAGACTCCGAGGACTCTAGTTAATGCTACGTTAGTCCGAGAGTTTTATGCAAATTGCTCGGAAACGGATTTGGAAACCGGAGTTGTGATGGTAAGGGGAGTAAAGGTGCCGTTTACGCCTATGGTTATAAACGAGAAGTACAACTTGGCACCTTTTGAGGGGTTCGACTATAAAGAAGCAATAAAAGCTAAGCAGGATGCCGGTGAGGATCCGTTGTAGGAGTTAAGATTGTTAGTGTGCCCGGATGTACCGTGGACACTCAGACCGGGCGGAGATAGAAAGGAGTTGGTCACGACGAGTTGGACGGAGGATTGGAAGGTCCAATGTCGTTTTATATTGAAACAAAGTTGTTACCTAAGAACAACCTGACTCATTTTCACATTGGTGACCTCGGGATGTTGTATGCGTTAAACTTCAAGCTGAATGTTGATGTAGGACAAGCAATTTTTTATGAGATAGCAACGAATCAGAAAGTCTATGCTAGGTGTTTGATATGTCCGCATTTGATCCACAGTCTCTATCAAGATGCTAGGGTTCCCGAGTATAAGATAGATCACAAGCCTAAGAATCCGCGGTACCTGAAGCGTGAGAAAGTGAAGTCTACAGGTCAGTCTGAGGAGGAGGCAGCACATGAGCCCGGTTCATCTTCGGTACCGCCTCTAAGTTATTCCCTTCCTTCTTTATCTCCCTCAGTCCGGATGAGGTTGAGCATGGCTAACAGTATACGGGATTGGATGGAGGATATTAGGACTTCACAGAACAATATCTTGTCTATTTTGCGTTGTATGAGTGAGGGCCGTCCTCCGAGGGACGACAGAGTCTTCAACCCAAGCACTATAGATTACGTTTACTCTGACGAGATTGAGCAGGCCATTGCGGATGTTATTCGGGATCCGTCGTCTTCTGATGAGGAGCAGACTGACACAGCAGAGAGGACTACCACTACACAAGCTGGACCTTCTGACACTCCTACGGGTGGAGCACCTCCTACTGGTGATTCTACAGCACCGGGGCAGACATGATTTTTATGTTTCTAATTCTAGCTTCTGTATTTTTGATGAGATGCTTGTATTTTCCTACTTCTTTCCTTACTTGATTCATTGTACTTTTTATGTTAGCTACTATCGGTTCTCGTTGCTTATCTTTTCTCGATGAATCATGTAAGCCTTAAGGCATTTCGTACTTTCATTTGTATTTGACATTACTATGCTTTCGATTTTCATTGTATTGAATGTTTTATCTTTTGATCTAATTCGATTTTACCTTATCCTTTCGTTATCTTTCATTTCTTTCATTATGGTATAATTTCCCCGTTTTCCCCGAGATTTTTCCGTGTTTGCCGAGTAGTGCAAGCATATTTCTAGCTGTTTGTCAAGCTAGCTTTTACATCGCGCTAACACGTTGGCCTTTTCATGCTCCGGCCTGACCAACGATTCGAGTATCTGTTACAATCAGCTAAGTACTTTGTTCCTTTTTAATTCTGCACAACCTGAGGACATGTTGTGGTTTAAGTGTGGGGGAGGGGAATGGTTACGTGTATCTATCATTTGCTTATATCATTATGATTCTATGCTGAAATGAGCTAAATTTTTCAAATTTTTCAAATTTTTGTTTAGTCCCGAGTGAGCAAATGCAGATTTTTGTTCGGTTTTTATAGTCATTGATGATGTATACCATATGTTTAGTAAATTAGTTGTTTCACCCGACATACATTTCACGAGCCATATTGAACGATGAGCTAAATTATAAAGCTATACCCATTTAGATTAGTAATGTTTGATTATCTTATAAGTATCGTGTTCTTAGTGCTAATGTATGTATCGTGAGAATTATAATAGTTTGTGTTTATAGCCAGAGTATGACATACTGATGTGAGTTCAGATCCATTGCCACCAGTCACACATCATGATCTTGTGTCACCAATTCAGGCCAAGGATCCTTTGATAATTCGAGATGGACCGCTGACCAAATTGCAACGCAAGAAGAGAGATGAAGCTTTGTCTACATTGGTTATGCAGGCATTCGATGATGTTCACGAAGGAAAGGTTGAATGTGAGAAGTCAGTATTGCTCATTGTTGCTGATGGATGTGGTTAGAGACGATTCAATATTGAGTTTATTTTTAATAATAAAAGCCGCCCATAGGCCAAGTAGAAGCTTAGAGTTTTTTTAAGTTATTTGTCCCACATCGGATTTTGGTTTTTATTTTTAGTTGTAAGCCTATAAATAAGGCTTAGAGTCTCTTTTCAATGACACACATTATTCGTAATCATTATAAAATTTCTTCTTGCATTGGCAAGAATAATATGCGTTTTTAAGTTTCTGAATAAACTTAATCATTGAACATCAAATTCAAGAATTTGGCAATTCTTGAACGTTCACAAATCAGGTTTCTTGGCGAGTCTCAAGCGGGTTTTGATCATTCCAAGGTTTTCAAGAACAGGTTTCTTGAAGGTTGAGGATCCATAAAATCGTGATAATTCTAGATCGTTCCAACGTGTACGTGATATTTAGGTATTCCGTATCAAATACTGTGAATATCTTAGGTTTGAATGTGATAAGCGAAACGTGACTATTGATCTTTAAGAAGTATGTTTAAAAACGAATAAAATAAAATAATTGGGTGTGTCGAAAGCTAGTCGATGATTTGAGTGAGGTAGGTCATATCTCGAATGTCCTATACCACTATGATGACCAAAAGCTCACGACAGTCAGAAAAAGCTGCCTTATGATTTGAGTAAGGTAGGGTATATCTCGAATGTCCTATTCTACTATGACAGGGCAATAGCTTATTCTGATGTGTGTTTATATGTGGAAATTATTGAATCAACTTATATAGGGAATCTGGTATGAATTGAAATGAAAGACTTAGTTATCGTCCACCTTATCCCCAGTATAAACTAACAGATATGTTGTAAGGATTGTCCTCTGAGTATGTCAGAAAGGTCGTAAATACCTTCTATCATCCTTTTCGGGATATGTTACGTTTTGTAGGGTGCATGTTATAAGTATCATTTATTTCTAGTTTAAATGGGATATTTGCTAGTTGCTTTGAATAAATTTCAAGTTTGGACTTAGTGGAAGTTTACTATGGCTTTGCACACACACAGGGGTGAACTTCTGATTTATTGAATATGCTTTATACTTGCTGAAGTGTCTATCATTTTTCCGAGCCTAGATCATGTTTTGTTTTGCTCGGGACGAGCAAAAGATAAGTGTGGGGGAGTTGTTTAGGGTGATTTTATATGATTTATATTGTTATATTTCGTAATAATTTCCCCCATATTCATATAATTTGCGTAGAAGTTGAGTGTTTTATTGGTTTATTGAGCAAGTGAGGTCTGAAGTGGTTTAATTGCAAAGTTGGTTGAACTACGTGTTTTATTGTTGATTTTCTATTGATTTGAATGTTATTACACTTTACAATGTTTTTATTATCTTGTAGATACACGAAATTGGTTCAAAAGAGGATTAAAAGATGTTAAGGATTGGATTTATATGAAGAAAAAGAGATAAAGATGAAGTCGGTCGAAAATAGAGACGAAAATCAGATTTGAAGTCATTTTGAACGAGCGTTCGAACTAGCGTCCATGAGGACGGGCGTCTGAAGAGTGAACGGGCTTCTAGGCTGAAATATTGGATTCAGAGTGTTGACAAATTTGCTGGACGAGCGTCCAGATTTACATAGGACGGGCGTCTGACATGACTCGGCCCTACTCGAAGATTTTTATGAAGACTGGACGGGCGTTCAAGACCCTGGACGGGCGTCCGAACGCCGACTTAGCAGAACCGACTCTGAAACCTATAAATATGCATGCAGATTTCAACCCTAGAGACAGACATTCAGACCCTAATTTTGTCTAGGCGGCCATAATAACCCTAAGGGCCGGCTTAGCTTAGTTTTTCATCTTTCTTAGATCAAATTTTATGCTTTTCAATCTCTAGATTAGATCTTTCAATTTATGTATTCTATTCAAGCAATTTCGAGCTTTCAAGTGATGTTTAGAGGCTAAAGGCTTTTGGAACAAGCATTGTGAAGCCATCCTATCAAACAATTCGGTTGCGTTTCTTGATTATCTTGTGAGTTTTCCTTATCAAAGTTGTACCTTTATTATCGTTTTGTTCGTTTTTATGCAATTACATCGAGAGATCATTGCATGTTTGATTGTTTGATTTTGATGAGAATCATGTTAAACCTTAGATCACCATGATAAAGATTAGATCTTTAACCTAAAAATAACGAGAGTTGATTAGGTTGAATTTCTAGGTTGCTAGATTGAGAAATCTTACACCTTTGATTTGAAAGCATTAATCTTTAGGATCGAAAGATAAAAGATTGATAGGCGAACTTTTTTAAGAGATTAGGAGTTCATACCTTTGTTAGGTGAATCACAACATGGTTAAAAATCACGAGATAATCTAGATAGAAATTGATTGTTGTAGGATTGGTGGATCAATAGCTTGTTCGTTTGTTAAATTATTGACTAAAATCACTTGTGCCAGAATTGCCTAGTAAAGCTATAGTTTTATTGCGTATTAGGGTTAGAATATAAGTAGTTTAGTTATCTTGTTCGTAATCATATTTTCCTGGTGATATACTACTTTTATATGATTAAATATATGTTATATTATTATGTTTTATCAACGAATTCTATATAAAATATATGAAATTATGGTATAAATAGTATAAAATATTAATCTTTATAATTTAGAGTAGTTAGTAGTAATAATACTAAAAGGTTATCATTTTGTACCGATTTTAGTAAATCGGAGTGTCGCGTCAGATTTACGTGGGTATTTGTGGTATTTTATTGCAGATTTATAAACCGAGACCCCGAGAATCGACATGTTGAAGTATAATCATATCTTTGGAAGAATTTAGAGAATGTCACGAGCTTAAATGGTCAATCGAATTGCTTAAGAGCTTAAGTGGTCAATCGAAGTGGTCAAGTGGCTAATCGATTCGATTAAGTGGTAATCGAGAAATATCTTCGACAAATGAATGGCTCATCAAACCAAAATTATCTGAAGAAGAGTCCTTTACGAAAGTTGTAGATTTTCCCGAGAGCTTTCCGATGCCTCTTGAATCATGATTTTTGGAGATCCAGAACTCGAGATATGAATTTTAGAAGTTTGATAATTATATATAAAAATATATAATCATACGGAGCACATGCTGATTAATCCAGGAGGTGGAAGCCATCATTACACCGGACTGGTCCGGCTTGTTCTCGGCCCGGTCCGGCCTCCATCTCCATTTCTATATAAGGAGCTTAGATGCAGAGCGTGGAAGATGTACCAATATATATATACATCTATATATATATCTTATCCTCTTATTTTCTTTTTAATTAGTAGTAGTTGTAAATAGGCCTTACGCCAAAAATAATAATGTCATAGTACTGTTGTAATGCTCGGGAAATTATCGGAAGTTCGGTGTTGTTGAAGTCGTTGTAATGTCCGGAAGAATACAACTCTGATTCAGCATTTGTAATCGGTAAATTTTCTTAAGTATTTATGTTTGCTTTTATCTTTTTTGTTGTTATAATGTTTTTAGGCTAACTCTAAATAACTAGCCAAAGTTATGTAATCGTTTTATTTCGATCTTTTCGGTAAAGGAATGTTGTCTAATTAAAATTGGCTAAAATTGAGTTAATTGAATCTTTTTCTATTTTGTATCGTATTGATAATATTCGGATTGACGTAATTAACCAAGATGAATCGCACCATATAACCTAACGATGAACCCACTGCAGAAGTTAGGATATGAGATAAAAGATAGAAAAACCGGAGGGTAAAATTGGCCGTGCGTAAAGCGTGACTACGGAATCCTATTTCCTACCCGGGGGCAGATTTGTCTTGGGAAAGATAGATCTTATTAAAATTGTGCTCGAGATCGTAATAATGTTAAAATCGACGGTTTAATTAAAACTAACACCGGAAAGTTAAATCGATCCGCCTGACAACCGGAGCCTTTTGAATAACATCGGCCGTCTGACAAACGGAATAACCTCTTTTATCCGGGGTAGATTTGTACTCGGTACCTGTTCAGACTAACTGAGATTAGCATGGGGCAGTTGTGGAGATTGAACTGATGACAATGACATATGACAATTTCATACGCTCGTGTGAGGAGGAATTGTCAACCTCAGGAGTGCACCGTTTCATTTACTCAATTGGACCTAATATAAAAGGAAAGATCGAGCACATTTCGTTTACCGGAAAAGATCGTATAATTCAATTATATAAACTTTGGCTAGTTCTATAAACTTATCTGTGTAGTTCTATAAATACATTGGTATCTATATATTTATATCTATATATATTTTTTGCAATCTATGTACATCTATATATATTTATATGTATATATATATATATATATTATATTAGAATAACTTTTAAATTACGCATTTATTTTATGTTAAGTAGAATAGTAGTGATCTCGTGTTATAAAATTACGGTTTAGATCGAGTTAATAACAAAATCTTTGGTGTTTAACCACACTTAGAAGAATTACCAAGTTCTCTGAGGATTCGACACTCTGACTCACCACACTAGCACTACAGTTTGACCCAATACACTGTCGGTTAAGAACTGGTATTGCACTAGAAAAGGCCACGTCACCTGGCTTTAGATCTCGATCTTCTGTCCAGGTTACTTTCGTTATTATCGTTTTTAGCTTTGTTACTTGTTAATTGTTTTATGTTGTTATAATCTTTTTAGTAGTAGTAGTCGTGACATATTTAGGTTAATCAAATAAAAACTAGAGTAAACAACCCCGATTCCCTGTGAGATCGACCCGGTATTAGTTGCTATACTACGATCCCTGCACTTGGGGTATACCGGATTTATAATTTATTACTTGTTGTTTTCCGTTGATAAAATCCGAGACAGGCGAATTAAAAATATGATGCCGAACTGAAGGTCGGTCTTATAAAACATTCATTCGAGGGCGAATTCCAAATATGACGCCGAACTGAGGGTCGGTCTTATAAAATATGATGCCGAACTGAGGGTCGGTCTTATAAAACATTTGCTCGAAGGCGAATTCCAAATATGATGCCAAACTGAATGTCGGTCTTATAAAACATTCGATCGAGGGCGAATTCCAAGTATGACGCCGAACTGAGGGTCGGTCTTATAAAACATTATTCCGAACTGAAGGTCGGTCTTATAAAATATGATGCCGAACTGAGGGTCGGTCTTATAAAACATTCACTCGAGGGCGAATTCAAAATATGATGCCGAACTGAGGGTCGGTCTTATAAAATATGATGCCGAACTGAGGGTCGGTCTTTTAAAACATTCGCTCGGAGGCGTATTCCAAATATGATGCCAAACTGAAGGTCGGTCTTATAAAACATTCGCTCGAGGGCGAATTCCAATTATGACGCCGAACTGAGGGTCGGTCTTATAAAACATTATGCCGAACAGAAGGTAGGTCTTATAAAATATGATGCCAAACAGAGGGTCGGTCTTATAAAATATGATGCCGAACTGAGGGTCGGTCTTACAAAACATTCGCTCAAAGGCAAATTCCAAATATGACGCCGAACTGAAGGTCGGTCTTATAAAATATGATGCCGAACTGAGGGTCGGTCTTATAAAATATGATGCTGAACTGAGGGTCGGTCTTATAAAACATTCGCTCAAAGGCGAATTCCAAATATGACGCCGAACTGAAGGTCGGTCTTATAAAATATGATGCCGAACTGAGGGTCGGTCTTATAAAACATTCGCTCGAAGGCGAAATCCAAATATGATGCCGAACTGAAGGTCGGTCTTATAAAACGTTCGCTCGAGGGCGAATTCCAAATATGACGCCAAACCGAGGGTCGGTCTTATAAAACATTATGCCGAACTGAAGGTCGGTCTTATATCGGCATATAGCCTTAGGCGATTGAAGTCGTTTTGGGCGAATAGCCTTGACATCGTAAGATTTGGCTTCTTTGGCCTTTGGCCTCGAGCAGATTGTGAAGCTGTAATTGGGTGAGTAGCCTGAGCTTCTGAAGATTTGGCCTCTTAGGCTTTAAGCCACGGGCCGATTCGAAGTCGTACTTGGGCGGATAGCCTTGACTTCATTTGATTTGGCATCTCGGGCTAAAAAAAAAAGCCTAGCCGGTTGCGAAGCTGTGATTGGGCATATAGCCTAAGCTTCTGAATATTTGCCTAAGCTTCTGAAGATTTGGCCTCTTGGGCTTTTAGCCTCGAGCCGATTCGAAGTCGTATTTGGGCGGATAGCCTTGACTTCATTTGATTTGGCATCTTGGGCTAAAAAAAGCCTAGCCGGTTGCGAAGCTGTGATTGGGCGAATAGCCTAAGCTTCTGAAGATTTGGCCTCTTGGGCTTTTAGCCTCGGGCCGATGGGTCGGACTTAGAGCTTGTTGACCGAGGTCAGACTTAGAGCTTGCCGACTGAGGTCGGACTTAGAGCTGGCCGATGAGGTCGGACTTAAAGCTTGCCGACCGAGGACGGACTTAGCGCTGGCCGATGAGGTCGGACTTAGAGCTTGCCGACCGAGGTCGGACTTAGAGCTGGCCGATGCTTCAGAATTAAAGCTTGCCGACCGAGGTCGGACTTAGAGCTGGCCGATGAGGTCGGACTTAGAGCTTGCCGACCGTGGTCGGACTTAGAGCTGGCCGATGAGGTCGGACTTAGAGCTTGCCGACCAATGTCGGACTTAGAGCTGGCGGATGAGGTCGGACTTAGAGCTTGCCGACCGAGGTCGGGCTTAGAGCTCGCCGATGAGGTCAGACTTAGAGCTTGCCGACCGAAGTCGGACTTAGAGCTGGCCGATGCTTCGGACTTAGATCTTGCCGACCGAGTTCGGACTTAGAGCTGGCCGATGAGGTCGGACTTAGAGCTTGCCGACCGAGGTCGGGCTTAGAGCTGGCCGATGAGGTCGGACTTAGAGCTTGCCGACCGAAGTCGGACTTAGAGCTAGCCGATGCTTCGGACTTAGAGCTTGCCAACTGAGGTCGGACTTAGAGCTGGCCGATGAGGTTGGACTTAGAGCTTGCCGACCGAAGTCGGACTTAGAGCTGGCTGATGCTTCGGACTTAGAGCTTGCCGACCGAGGTCGGACTTAGAGCTGGCCGATGAGGTCGGACTTAGAGCTTGTGATGACGTAGATCAAGTGATAATAAAATACTTGACCACCATAAACCAATACTAGCAAGAGGACTAGGTCCATCGTAGTATAGCTATAGCGAATCAAGGTCGATCCCACAGGGAACCAATTGTGGGTCATTTTATAAATAATTAATTAAGCATGTCAAGCACATAAAAATGGTCTGTGACCAACAAAGGACAAGAAAAGATAAATTGACACGACTAGACACAACATAAATAAATACAACATAATTAACCTCCCCAATTATTATGTTATCGTTTGGATCTAGAGATTCTATATAAATAAACTAGACTCACTAACTATTAACCCGATTCGTATCTCTTTTATAGTGGCTACGGGAGTCATCCGCTAAACTAGATCTAGCTCCGGGTAGGCCATCTAGATCACTATGCTACATTACGTGACTTCGCTTTTTAGGCCTCAATCTCATATAACTTGCACGCTTACAAAACTAGGGATGCCGATATTAACCGTATTCCCCACCTAGGCAACATTCCTGTGGTTAGGCGTACTTCCTAAGCAATCGCATCATCTGGCATCCCATTAACATTTACTTTTAGGTCTCTTGTTAATCTACGATGTATGTATAACTAGGTGCTAGCAATTCCCAAATACTGTAATGATCAGATCTCGTTGAAAGTCCCGGAAGATCAATTCATGAAAGTGACCTAGAGCACTTTATTGGTATTTCCTAATAATACGCTAATTAAAACAGACGAGCAACATAGCCAGAGACATACCTACTAAGATAAGAAATTCTAAATGGACAATCACACCATAAAGACGTGGTTAGATCGACTCGCGAACAACTAAATCTTAGCGCTTTCATAATGTAACGGATAAAATAGAAATTCATAAAGTAATTATATAGATCTACTAGAAACACGATTATTGATCAAAATAAAGTCATACATAGATCACGAGACATATGCGTGGGTATGCGGATCCTTATAGACGAGGAATCCCCACTACTTCACGTCTTAATCCTAGATCTACATCATTTAACTAAGAAATAACAATCTCAACCGATAAATAATAATTGAGGAATTAATTATAAAACTAAGAGAAAATAAATACAAGAACTTACATAATTGCAGAACTTGTATAAAAACCACTCTGAGAAAAACTAAGAACTTTATTATGAGTTGTGTAAGGTGTGTTTTTGCTAATGAACTAGTACAAATATATATAGGAGTAAAAATTCGCATGGGATAAGCCTGAACAGATCTGAGATAGGTTTCCTAAATCCAAATGAAGTCTGAAAACGCGTTAGGATAATTCCAAGCTAATCCGGATAGGCAGAGGGGCTCACCCCCAGCGAACAGGAGGCTTGCTGCCCGCGAGTCCTCCAAAATTGGATTGGCTCGCTGGCTCTTGTATCCCGTACTCCTCTTCTCGTGCTGCTTCGATATTTATCCTCAATTTAATCCGATTCGACTTCGAATTGCCTTGAATATTATCTTCTTCTTTGGTAGAAAATCTCCAATTTATCTTTATCTACAAAATAAACATTTATTGCATAGTAAATTGTATTTAAATGATAAAAAACGGATAAATACCAATTTATATTCTATAAATCACGTAATATTAAATAATCAATATACACATGTGATTTAACATAAAATATATATTATTAGGCTCGATTTAAGGATAATGTTGATGACTTTTACGGGTATATTATGACCGTCATCAGCTTGCCGACCGAGGTCGGACTTAGAGCTGGCCGATGAGGTCGGACTTAGAGCTTGCCGACCGAAGTCGGACTTAGAGCTGGCCGATGTTTCGGACTTAGAGCTTGCCGACCGAGGTCGGACTTAGAGCTGGGCGATGAGGTCAGACTTAGAGCTTGCCGACCGAGGTCGGGCTTAGAGCTGGCCGATGCTTCGGACTTAGAGCTTGCCGACCGAGGTCGGACTTAGAGCTGGCCGATGAGGTCGGACTTAGAGCTTGCCGATCGAGGTCGGACTTAGAGCTGGCCGATGCTTCAGACTTAGAGCTTGCCGACCGAGGTCGGACTTAGAGCGGGCCGACGAGGTCGGACTTAGAGCTTGCCGACCGAGGTCGGACTTAGAGCTGGCCGACCGATTGGACTTAGAGCTTGCCGACCGAGGTCGGACTTAGAGCTGGCCGATTCCTCCCCCAAAATCCATTCAATTCCTCTATTTTTCGAACACTTTCAGTCGAATCATTTTGCTTGAATTTGTTGAGTTTTCACCTCAAGCATACTACACATTACTCATCAAGCTTCCTTTTCAACCTGCTTTCTTGAGCAAAGGTACCAGCAGCTTTTCTTTTCTTTTTTTTTTTTTTTTTTTTTTTTTTTTGGGGTGAATTTCCGTAAGCTGCTTTTGTTGAATTCTCTCTCAATTTCTCTTTCTCTTTAACACAACTTGGTCCTGCTTCACATCAATGGCTGAATTCAACAGAACATTACACGGTTCACTGTCACTTTCAGAGGCCTTTATTCAGAATAACAACTTGAAAGCACTCCGATATCGAGATTACGGCTTTGATCTGCTTCATTTTTCAGCATTAATTCATTATCATTGGTCAACTATTGTTTCATCTGCGCCCGATATCGACTCGGATTGAGCCTCACGATCCGATTCCAATCTGAACCCCCTTATTTTGATGATATTCCATCCTCTGCTTTGGGACTAATCTTTGTGGATGTGTAATGTAATCCCCAAAATAAACATAAGATAATCATGAAAACCGGGAATTAATTAGCTCCGCTCCGTTTCATTAGGCGGATTGGGTACTGGAGAGCTCGTAATAGGAGGGCTCGTTGATGGAGAGTTTATAATAAGATAGCTCTTGCCGGGCGAGCTCGTTTTGAGTGGCCTCGTTCTGAAAAGAGGAAAATTCTGCTGAAATGGGAGATTAAGAATGCAAATCTTCGACTTTAAGTCTTCAATACACAGAGTCGGTGTAGCATTTATTCCACATCAGCATTCAATCACCACAAAATCAGCATTAGAGCCTTATATCTTGATTTTACGCACGTGCGAGAAGATTGCCCTCCAGAATCTTCGACTGAATGGCTGCGGATCTCCAGTCTTTAATGCTCAAAACTCGCAAGATCAGATCAAAGACAATTTAGTTTTATATCAGGTTGTATAACTGACTTAAACATCTGTCATATAAGCTCTGACTACATGGCAAAAACACATGGTCTGTCGGTATATAAGGGAAGCTCATGACTGTTAATGTACCAAGTCATGTGAACGGTCAGGTTCAGCACACTTGGAGCATTTGACAGCTTTCGACAAATAAGTTACTTAAATCAATCTATCATTTCAATTACGTAGCAAGAACTACAGCACATTACGATCCTGAAGTCTATACATAATGAGGCTAATAACCTTTTCATATGTCACAACAGATTGAGCTTATAGCAAAGTAAAACTTAGGTAACAACAAAGGGGCACAACCGTATATCAAGCTTGTGCTCTTGTTACTATCACCAAATCGGGCTGTAACAATCAAATGACTGTCAAGCATATTATGTTCAAAGGTATGTTCAACAAGGCTGATCCGACACATATACTATGTGCTAGATTAAAAGTGGGCTTAATTTTAAGTATTACAGGAACACATTTACAGCATTGTTTATTTAGAAAGGTATTAACTTTAATACTCAGATCGAAATAAAACATGAAATTAAGGAAGACAAAACTTTCCTGATATAGAATATGTCGGAAATTTCAGTTTAATGGCCGGACTTTGCTCTGCTAATTAAAAACCTTCGACGGCCTTCAACGGCGTCCACCTATCTCCGGATTTGATGCGATTTTGAGATATCTTCGACCACAAACCGCAATCACCGGTCTCGGCAGGAAAGATTTGGGCCTTTAACTCGCTTGTTTGTCCTCCGAAAATTGAGATGTTGGTTGCGAGTCGTAGCTGAGAGAGACAACCAGATTTTCTTGGAGCTGAGATGTTTTCACAGATTATCGAGGAAACAAACCGATTTAGGAAGGAACCGGTTGTACAGGGAGTTGATAATCAAGGAGGCAATGAATCAGAAACTATTCTGTTGTATAGATTAAACAAAGCCACGGTTTTTTCTTGAGATCTTGTAGATCTAGTAGATTTTGATGAAGATCTTGTTGGAGATTTGGCTAGAAAGACAAGAAACGGGTGATTTCAGGCTGCCGGAAATCTCAGATCTGAGCGGAGAAATGACGAAAATGTCGAGTTCCAGGTAACGGAGCCAACTGATAACGTCGAAATTATCTCGGGTTGTCAGCGGTGGTGTTGCGATGGATAATGGCTATAAAAAAGTGATAAAGTGGTGTTTACGGCAGAATGCCCGGTGGCGGCAATGGATTCCGGCGGTGGTGCTCTAAAAGAGAAGAGAGAGTGAGAGAATTTGGCTTTGCCATGCTTTTTATTAATTAAATTGTGTTCTCTTGAATGGGTTACAGGTGGCCCTATTTATAGGGAAATTACCGACTAAAGTTCGGTTTATTTACAAATAAGGACATGGTACAAACAAATATTTATCTATACTAATGAGCTTGTAATGAGCTAAATATCGTGACGTGGAGGTCGTTGGTGACCCGATAACCGAAGGGATCCGCGTGCCGGCCCTCTAGTCTTTCTTGGTGCCTCATCGGGCTAAGGGCTTGGAGCGGATACAAAGGCTCACGACCCATTTGGCATGTGAATTCACAGACAATAATAGCCGGTGGCCTCCTTCATCAGATTGGTGGTCGACGGACCGAATAAAGATCCGCGGACCGGATTACAATGTAGCCCTATCAAGAAGGTAAGTAGGAAGTGTAATTGAATAAGGTGGGGTGGTGGGTAAGGTTGGGTAGGTGGGGTGTTGGTAGGGTAGTAGGGGTGGTGGTGGGTAGGGTAAGGTAAGAGGTGGGTAAGGTATGGTAAGGTAGGGTAGGGTAGGAGGGGTAGTGGGTAAGATAATGTAGGTGGTGTGGTGGGTAAGATAGGTAGAGTGGAATGGTGGGCAGTGGTAGGTAGGGGTGGGTAGAGTATGATAGGTAAAGTGAAGTGGTGGGTAAGGTAGGTTGGTATGGTATGGTAGGGTAGAGAGGTGAGGATAGGTTGGGGTGAGTGGGTAAGGTAAGGTATGGTGGTTTGGTGGGTAATATATGGTAGAGTGGAATGATGGATATGGTAAGGTGGGTTGGGTGGTGAGTAGGGTACGGTGGGGTGGTGGGTAGTACATATTATGCATATTAATTGAATGTAATCACATTGTCATATGTCCCCGTGCAATGCATGGGTTATTATCTAGTATAATATATGGAGGAGTGAATTTAACCTGTTTAACATCAATTACCCGACCCAAACCCAGAAAAAATACGTACGCCGCAATGGAAACCGCTTGGTAAAATAAAAATAAAAAACACGTTATGCGTCACCCCCTTAAATTCCTCCTTCAATTTTGCAGACAAAACACCAAATTAAATGCTCTGTTCAAATTTCAATATCCTTTCATTCGTCCCTGTTACAAAAGAAATACTATCATTTTTCAAATTCAGCCGGCCCTATCAATTGGTTTCAAAAGGGTTTATGAGAATTTCATTCACGATCCAAAAATCGTCGGGGTAAACTTCTAGGGTTCTTTCTCTTGATGATAACCAAGGGATGCTCCTTCCATCCAGAAAATAGTAAAAGATGGGGTGTTTTGGTGGTGGTCTAGACTGCACTTGAGATGTTGTTTCTCAAGCTGCCTACGTATCCAATGCGTTAATTGGAATCAAGTCTCCGTAGTTTCTTAGGGATGGTTTATATAGAAAAGAGCTATGCCCTAAGGCGGCGTGGGCCTTGTCCTTGTTGGGCTTGGATTGCCGTGTTCCCTAAGGAAAGGATAATGATTATTTGATCTCCTTGATTGTTGGAGATAATTACGGTATTCGAATATTTGTATTTTAGTGATAAAGATTGGAGCCTTTATGGCTCAGGATTCTTTCGTAGTTATCCGTTTATCATAAACGTGGGGAATACGACATGACTCTAACTCAGCAGACTTAGGTGGCCCGAGCCGGATCAAGTTGAACCGACTCTACGAGGTCGGTGAGATTAGCCGAGCCGCCATGAGCTCGGGTCTTGTGTGCGTAATGTAAGGTCCGAGAGGGACTTAAACCAACCGATAAGGTTGGTCAAAGGTTGGCTAGATTACAAGTGTTGGCCGACCCGCACAGTGTCGGGCCGATCCGACCTGGCCTCGAGGATCGGGTGGTCGGTGCTAGTAACGGTCGATCCGGGAGAGATGGAGTGACTAGCCGGATCGGGTCACTCGGCATCGCTTTCTCCCTACTTAGTGTCGAGCCACCAAAAGGTGCCACATAGGTAGGTCCATTTTCGGCAAAGATCATAAGCCCCTAGATCCAAACCACCCTTGGTTGGTCGGTTCGATCTATCAGTGCGGTGGCTCGACACGATGTTTAACTTGTGGATTTTGAAGTTGATTTGGGGTTGCCAGGTGGAAAAGCCACCGCGATGTCATCACGGATGTATCGGGAATCGAGGCGCTGTCGCCCACTACGGTGGTTGCGCGCGGCGCGCCAAGAACAAGGAAAATGTTGTGTTTGTGATTATGAAATGAGCCGTGTAAGGCTGCTCTACGCACTTAACTTGTAAGTGACCAAGCCCAATTTGCGTAGTTCTTCAAGATGAGAACCCCTTTGTCGGGCGGTGCGATGTCGCTATTTATAGGGCCACGAGTTGGCTGTTTGAAAGAGCGTGCGTGATATGGAAGCCGCCAACCGTGATCGGTCTTGAGTGCCGAAGTCAAGAGTTGGCTAAACGGGAGCTTATGGCGGCCGGGCCGAGAGCTTTGGGGTATGAGAGCGTTCTTTATGAACTTTGTTGCTTAGTTGTGTAGGCTTTGTTCGCATTAAAGGATGGCGGACTGGCGGAACGAGCGGGTCAAGCCCCCCGTGCTTGGCGTTAGACTAGTTGCTTGTTGCTTCATTTCCGTCACCTTAGCTCATGACAGGAATCGTGATGGTGCGAGGCGGTCGTGATCGTGCTGGGCTTGGTCCGCCTATTGGCGGGCGGATCGACCGGGCCAAGCGGGACCTATCTGCTTTAGGCTTACGATAAAGCTAGGTTCGGATCCAAAGAAAGACATGGTGCAAAGTTGTACCGACTTGATACACCGCTGGTTGAAGTGACTTGTTCTAAAGCGATCCACCGAGATAACGTAAGGCTCATATATAGCGAGAAGGCACCGCGTTGTTGGTCTTAGATAGCAACCGGTTTCAAGCATGTTAGACTTGAGAGCGTAAGGACACAATTTTGAGAATACTCGCCGGGGCGAGCTTTAAGTATGATGCCGAGCCGAGTCGTGCATGCAAAGCTCGATTGCCTATCTTACGTAGTTTATTAAGTTTGAATTACGGAGTAGAGCCGATCTCCGGGATGGTCGATGTGGAGCTAGCCGACGCCGGCTTCAAGGCTGGAATACGCAAGCTTGCTTTTCTTATACGGGTGTTGTTTTTTGATTGAGTTTTTACTTGCAGGAATCTGGATCGCCAGGACGCTTTCCCGGCTAGAAAGTTTATCGAGATTTAAAGAAGATTGCCGACCGAGGCAAGGTCGGTCTAACCATGTCTACACTTTGGGGTGGATAAGGCAGAGAGGTGCCGACTTCATGCGCACATCAGCTTTGTTGAATCCAAAGATAAGGAGATTAAGGCCTCCAGTAGGTTTATTTCGTGCCTCGAGCCCGAGCTTAAGTCATAAGAGAAGTTTTCCGGGAAGGTCGAGCTGGAAGCTACTATTCCAGCTCAGGTTGCTAAGGCCATCCACGAATATGAGGCTTCGGTGGAGTTTACTCAGGCTTTGAAGCTGTTGCTTACGCCGATCCTGAGCGACTGATATTCTCTAGACGTGGATGATGCCAAGGGTCAGGTTGCCGACTTTGTCGTGGACAACTTTCCTAGTAAGGCTCTCTATAAGCCTGGGTGAGGATGCGGTTTATGACAACTGTCTTAAGGACTTCCGGAGGGAGTGGACTGTGTCCGAGTACTCCTGCCATGCTGCGGCTGTTATTACTTCGGCTCTTGTTTCTTCCGAGCCACCGTGGAGTCTAGCCCCCGGTTCTTAGGTCAGAAGGCTTGTGAACTTGTAGTTTTGGATGGCATACTAAAGGTTTTGTCATGTTTTTGCTCAAGTTTGTCTGACAGACACCGAATTTAGTTAAGTCCGACTTGCAGACTTAAAGAGATCAGTTTACCAACTCATTGAGTCCGATCTGCGGAGTTCAAGTGAGTCCGACCCGTGGACTTTGGTTCGAATCCGACTTGGGGACCTAATGAGCTTTGTCCGACAAACTTTTCCGGTTTGTCTTCATTTAAGCTCGCCCGAGTCTATCCCGCAGACTTAGGAGTTATCCTTTATATTTTTGCTTATATAGGGACCTTAGTTGGTCGTGAGGTTTCCGGAAGGTTGTAATGCCTCCGAGGAGTCTAACATCAACAAGAAGAAGATTGTCGAGTTGAGGCACACCCGAGTGGGAGCTCGGGGTGCCATCGAGCTCGGAGACATGGAGATAAAGGCTTTTCAGATCAAGTGTTTGGTCAAAGAGACGGAGTCAAGTCCGCTTTCGGACCTGGGCTTGGGTACGGAGACAAAGCGGTATGAGTAGGCCGTGTCCGAGCTCCAAACAAAGTTGTATGAGTGGTGAGGTATCTTTCTCCCGATTTAGCCGGGTCTACGGCAAGTCGGGTGAGGAACTAAGGTAAGAGTGGAAATTAAAGATGTTATTTCCTCGCTCAGGATACGGAGATGAAGGTTTTATGAGCTCAACTCCTAGTCGAAAGAGGTGAGTTGAAGTCCTGGCAAGCGAGCTTGTGGAGAGAAGAAGATGAAGGAGAAGCGGGGTTGCCGACTCAAGAAGGATGGCCGAACCTGAGGCCATTATTCATTCTCGCTGCGCCGAGGCTATCCAGGGGTATAAGGTTTCGGCGGATTTCGCCGAGGCCTTGAATGTGCTACTGATCCCCGTCTTAAACCATGGGTATGCCCAGGGAGTGGACGAGGCGAGGATTCAATATCCTTCTCGTGTGTTGGATGACCTTCCTAAGAAGGTTTATTATGTCGGACGACCTTCCGAATTTTGTTTGTTTTTGAGTTTAGTTTATGGGTTGAGTAAAGCACAGTGTTGGCCGACCTTAAGAGGTCGGGAACGAACCTGGCCGTTCGACCAGTAAAGTTGTCCCAAACAATGGCCGACCTGAAGAGGAGTAGGGCGAATGGTTGGCATAAGTTATCGCTCTCTCCATACTTTGTTTTTTTGAGTTTTATGCGCTCGTTTGTTTGTTGAACTTTGTTAAGTTTTGTTTTGTTTTTGTTATATTGTCGGTATGCCCTCAAGATGCCATTTATTAGTCTTGACTTTTGGATGGCATACTTGTTTAGATCAGATATCCGCCGAGCTTCACACTCGGATTAATTTGTACCAAAGTAAAATGCGTTAAGGGCGCCCCGCCTGACGTGTGTCCGATTTAAAGATTGTGACGCTACGCTTATGTATGACACCAATCTCTATACGCAAACTCGGGTAATTTTGTAAAGTTATGTGCTCTTATGTGTTCATGAGCTTTGTTAAGTTTAGTTTTGTTTTGTTGTATTGTTTATACTGCTGAAGGGGTGAGCCCTCCAAGATCCATTTATCGCCGTGGGGGTTCGGTTCGCATGCATCCAAGTTAATCGGAATCAGCATACCTTCCAAGTTTCAGGATAAATTTCACAAATCGACAGTATAGTTCGTGATCGAGCAGGACTGAACTGATCGTGCTTTAGTGTAAACCAACCTAGGCGAATAACATCGTGTTGTGATTCCATCCAAGGAATTTATGTATTTTCGCTTGTTGTTGATCGATAAGTCTTGTTTTGACTCTTCGCTTGTCGAGCCTCGACGCGCGCGCTCGCTCGCGATGACTTAAGTTTTTTATTTACACTCAAGATGCCATTCTCAAGTTTTCCGAACGCACACTTATTTTTGCAATGTATGGCCGAGCTCTATTTGTGGGATCGGGAATCTATCTCTTCATATTAGTTTCTTATTACGACGAGCAGGACAAAGTCTGGTCGTCTTTAATACAATGTTAGCTTAGACTGATAACATTATGTCGATCATGGCATGATTGGCCTAACTAATTAGTTTTTAAGGGCGAATAAGTGATAATTGCCCTAATTTTTCTGAGTTATTATTATTGACAGGTTTGTTTTTGTTAGTCATTGTTGGAGGGGTAGGCCCCCTGTATGCCCTGCACAGACTCGGACTGGTGGATGGCATACATGTTTGAATTATGTATTATGCCGAGCTCAATGCTCGGGTTTTAATTGTATCAAACTGTATAAGATTCTTTAAGGGGCTTGCTGCGCTATGTGAAACTCTGAAGGTTCAGATTGCATATTTGCTTATATATAAGGCCGAGTTCTATTCGGGCAACAATAAACTAAGTACTAAACCTGCGCTGTCCAGCGTAACCTTAATCTTATATCAAATTATAGTAAAAAGGCTAAGCAAAATTGACCTTAAGACCAACTGATTTCTCGAGCGAGAGTTTTAAGGACGAGCAGGCCAAAGCACGCCGACTTTCGCTTGAGTACGGCGAGCAAGGCCAGTTTGACTGACTTCTCGCAGATAAGTTTTAAGAATGAGCAGGCCAAAGCTAGGCCGACGTCTGTTTTAAAACACGGCGAGCGTGACCAAAGCTAGTGCCGACTTCTCAGTGAAAGAGTTGCACATGTGTTTGTCCCAGTAAAATCAATAAAACCATGTGTATTGAAAAATAATAGTAAATTAACATACCGCTTGCTTATTGGTGTAATCACAAAGGTTTAACTAAAGTCGGTTTTATAAGGTTCTCGCCAAGCGTAGTTCCAAGAATAAGATAGTTTGATCACTTAAGTTGTAGAAAACCTGGTAAGAGCTTGTATCTCAAAAGTTTGAGAACTCAGATTTGGCGAGCCCAAATCGGGCGGCCTCAGATCCGGCCCTTGACAAGAGCGCCGTTACAATATAAATTTCTTAGCCTTGTAGGACTTGATCATAGGAATGTCTCTGATGGTACTCGAGTGTGCGTTATCCATGGATTCCTCACAGAACCGCTGGTGTTGAAGAATAAAACGTATATATATATTTAGATCCTTTAACTCTCCCTTGGAATGTGTGTCTGGTTGAAGATTTCCGCCTGCTAAATAGCATGTAGTACACATATATGTGTTTTTTATTTAGCAAGCAATATAGAGACATAATACATGCATAAGTTTGTGTCATAACAATCATTGACATATATTAATACATAAATCAAGTACATATTGAGATGGATATAATATACTGAACAAACATACATCTCGCATAGAATACCTCAACTTATGTATAATGTATAAAATCGGATTTTCCAAAGCAAGTATAGAATGTGCAGTAAACACTTTAATTTAGACGTAAAATAAACTAGTGATCATAAACAGAATACTTTTACAGAAACAGGAGGCAACTTTGACCATGGGCATACGAATATTTGTAGAGACATGGAGCAACTCGATAAACAAAGGTTTCGAGACTCAGATTTAGAGCATATGTCAGAGTTTATCAAACACGTATATAAAAAAATATTTGCACATGAATTCAGAGATGAATGGATCTAATCTCGCAGACAGGTGAGTCAGTTATTAAACGCCCAATTTGAAAGCCTTTCGCACTTTAATTCGGCTCAACCAATCATAAGCATCCGTTATTTAGGTAGCAAACTTCGAATTAAAATAAAGTCAAATAAAATACTGAAGTTGCAAAAGGTAAAGAAAGCTTCCCTGATATAGCCGATTCACAGGCTGAGTATTTTGATTGATGTTGGTAGAACATCGCTGGCCTCGGGTCATGGAGAGCTTCGGGGAGTTCGCTCGGATCATGAAGAGCTCGGGAGGTCGGATCGACGTTGAAGAGCTCGGGAGGTCGGCTCGACCTCGAGACCTTGGAGAGTCGAGGAAGAAAACCCGCAGCCTTATTTTGGTGTTACAACAAAGAACTCATGGACGATGATCGGGCATCTAAACAGACTCCAATCGATACGTAAATTTGAGGGCTTTTTGTGAGTTCACGGACAACAACACTCGGTGGCCTCCTTCACTATATATGGTGGTCGACGGACCCGAATAAGTATCCGCGACCGGATTACAATGTAGCCCTATCGAAGGTGTAAGTAGGAAGTGAATTGAATAAGTTGGGGTGGTGGGTAAGGTTCAGTAGTGTGGTGTGTGGTAGGTAGGTAGGGGCAGTGGGCAGGTAAGGTAAGGTAAAAGAGGTGGGTAAGGTATGGTAAGGTAGGTAAGGTAGGCTGGGTAGGTAGGTGGGGTAGCTGGGTAAGATAAGGTATGGTGGTGTGGTGGGTAAGATAGGCAGAGTGGAATGGTGGGGCAGGTAGGCAGAGTGGGCAGAGTATGACAGGGTAAATGAAGTGGTGGGTAAGGTAGGCTGGTAGGTATGGTAGCAGGCAGAGTAGGCAGGATAGGTCAGCAGTGGGTAAGGTAAGGTATGGTGGTGTGGTGGGTAATATATGGCAGAGTGGAATGATGGATATGGTAAGGTGGGTTGGGTGGTGAGTAGGTGGTGGGGTGGTGGGTAGTACATATTATGCATATTAATTGAATGTAATCACATTGTCATATGTCCCCGCAATGAATGGGTTATTATCTAGTATAATATATGAGGAGTGAATTTAACCCGCTTAACATCAATTACCCGACCCAAACCGGGAAAAATACGACGAATGGAAACCGCTTGGTAAAATAAAAATAAAAACACTTTACGCGCCACCCCTTAAATTCCTCCTTCAATTTTTGCAGACAAAACACCAAATTAAATGCTATGTTCAAATTTCCATATCCTTTCGCTCGACATCGTTACAAAAGAATACTATCATTTTTCAAATTCACCGCCCTATCAATTGGTTTCAAAAGTGGTTTATGAGAATTTCATTGACGATCCAAAATTGTCGGGTAAACTTCTGTGGTTCTTTATCTTGATGATAACCGCGGATGCTCCTTCGATCCGTAAAATAGTAAAAGAGGGGTGTTTTGTGTGGTGGCTTAGATCGCACTTGAGATGTTGTTTCTCAAGTCGCCACGATCCAATGCATGAATTGGAATCAAGCTCCGTAGTTCCTCAGATGGTTTATATGGAAGAGCTTAGCTATGCCCTGGCGGCGTGGGCCTTGTCCTTGTTGGGCTTGGATTTGTGTTCCTGGCGAAAGGATATGGATTATTTGATCTCCTTGATTGTTGGAGATAATTACGTGATTCGAATATTTGTATTTAAGTGATAAAGATTGAGCCTTTATGGCTCAAATCTTTCGTAGTTATCCGCTTATCATAAACGTGGGGAATACGACATGATTTAACTCAGCCGACTTTAGTGGCCCGAGCCGGATCGTTGAATCGACCTTACAGAGGTCGGTGAGATTAGCCGAGCCGCCATGAGCTCGGTCTCTTGGTGCGTAATGTAAGGTCCGAGAGGACTTAAACCAACCGATAAGGTTGGTCAAAGGTTGGCTAGATTACAGTGTTGGCCGACCGCATGTGTCGGGCTTGATCCGACCTCGCCTCGAGGATCGGAGGTCGGTGCTAGTAACGGTCGATCCGGGAGAGATGGAGTGACAAGCCGGATCGGGTCACTCGGCGCCGCTTTTTCTCCTTACTTAATTGTCGAGCCCACCGGTGCGCGCCACGAGGTGAGCCCATTTTTCCTACAAAGATCATTCATATTCTCTAATCAAGGACGCAAGCAAGAAGAAAAGCATGCACATTCATTCGCGCCGTTAGACGTGTATATTTTTATCGCGTTCTTTCATTTGTTGTGTTCTTATTTATCGTTGTTTTTATTTGCTGGGGTATCAGTTATCATTTGATATTACATACTAAATAAAATCCGAGAATCATTTAATACCTGCATCGTCTTCATCATCTCCTCGACCCCAAATTGCAGAGCCAACCCTGTTTTCTCACTTTGATTACCCATAAAGCATTGATTGGTGAAAATGATGGGCTCTACGGTTCCTGCACCTGCACACTTCCTGTTTCATTGATGCAAATAAGCCAAAGTTTCAGATCGCCATAGCGGTAAGCTTTCAGATTCTGATCCCTTTAAATTTTGTGTCCTAGGGAATTCCTTTCATTTTTTTCTTTACCTTTTATTTCTGGTGAATAAAACCTTCACATTCTGATCCAGTATAAAATTTTGTGTTTCCGACAACGAGTCGTGCTAAAACTGAATTTCGGGAAGGATTAACGCAATTTTTATTATCTACGGAAAGCGGTAAATTCATCTAATTGAATTTCTTTTCTTCACTGTTTAATTTGATTCATATTTATTTTCTTTTTACATTTTTTGGTGAATGCCTTCAATTTTGGGAGTCCATTTTGTCCAGGAAAGTTAGAATTTTGATTTTGTTTGGATCTGGATATTTCTTTTCTTGGCTTTTGTGGATATTTTGCTTCGTTAACCAGCCGAATCTCTTTAATTTTGTCCTTCAGAAAAGTTTGGGGATTTTTTATGCACCATATGGTTAAAGCACAACATTGAAATGTAACATCAAGAATTATACAATTTGATTAGGCTTAGTCGGCTTGCACTTATTTTTCCATATTTTATTCTGCTGGAATGCCTAATTGATTTGTTAAGAAAAGTCCGTGTGGCTAAGGGTTTTATTTATTTACTTATTTAGGAGTATTTATGGGCTTAATAATGTTGGTTCTGGTTTATTAGAAGGCGTAGGAGTAGAAGAACCATGCGGTGTCTTAGTTGTATTGTTGCAATATCTCATTTGTTGCAGAACATAAGTCCCACTTTATCTGATCATCAAATCGGCGGTAATAGTTGTAATGGTGATAATTCCTTGTCAATGAATGCTTTCATTCTTTTATTTTCCTGGTGAATAAGCCTTCATATTCTAAACCATTTTTTAAATTTTCATCCTATCTCCAATCGCTTAGATATTTTCCATTGTTTCTTTTAATTTCTGCTGAATACGGCTTCACATTCTGCTCTATTCTTAAATTTCACATTGCCGACAGTAAGTCCTACTATTTCGGGATGGATTAGCACGACTTTATCTATAGGAGACGGTAATTTTGTTTATTGTATACATTTGCTATGCTGTTCATCTGACCGAATTTCTGTTCTTTCACTTTCTGAATTTTTTTCGGTTAATTTTCCTTGAAATTTGTTTTCATGAAATGCGAAAATCTTTCTCAAGCATTAATTGGGAAGGGAATCTGTAGAATTGTATACAGAGGCATTCTCTCAATGACGCCAACCCATTGTTGTTATACCTATGTATATGCCTTCAAAAGTTCCGAGACAAATCAATTCTTTAAAACAAAGCACATATCTTATTCTCAAAAGGCTATGGAAATAACCCACATCTTATAAATTTTCTACGGTACCTTCACTTATATCTGATGTGATACATGGTGACATTCTGGAAATTGAAGATCAGCTACGGTTTTGAGCTATTTTGACAATTATAACTTATCCGGATGAATTTATGTCCTTGACGAAAGTTGTAGATCTCTTTGAGGACTATAAAATCCATATATGGCTCGCAAGTTTGGACAACCGAAGCTCCGGATATGGACTGAAACAGTATGGTGCTGAAGGAAGATACTATCTTTATTTTTCCAAAGTGTGTTATTTTTCCCACCTCGAATTTGAGGAGTTTTTCCTCCAAGTTTGTAGCCTATATAAGGCCTTTTCTTTTCAATAAAAAGAGAGACATATTTTGAGTGAAAAACTTATATACAAGCTTTTAGCTTAGACGCTATTGCGAGCGAGTGATCTCTTCGTTGTAGAGATTTAACCCTTTCCCTGAGCTTTATCAGCGTAGTCGAGCATACGTTGTGGTGTTCAGACCCAGAGTGTAGATTGACTATCTAACCCTGGTTTTCTTAGCTCGGCATTGAGAACCTTTAATCCGATCCGGGCAAAGTGTGATTCAAGTTAATCGGAATCGATCGCTTGGTATCGAGCCCCGTGATTAACGGTACTCAAATATCCTCGCTTTTCTTTATTTTCGCTTTTCCTTGCAAAACAAACGCTGATTTTTTTCTCTCTAACCTTTATAGCCGCATTTTGATCAAGATTTTGCCTTGTAATTCATATTATGTTCATGTTATAGGCATAAAAATTCATATATGTTCATATAGCCACATGCTATACTTATACTTTGCCTTGTTTTTTTAGTATATTCATGTTTTCTTCATGCTATATTCATGATATGTTCATCCATTCTTCATAATCCCTTCATATCTTCATCCTATTATCCGGAAAATTGAAGATTTCTTCATATCTTCATTCCCAAACATCAAATGCCCCAAAACACACCCAAACACACACAAATCAACCATATAATACCCTTTTTCCTCCACAAAATTTTCGGCCCTTGCACACGAAAAAAAAACCAAAAAAACATACCAGGAGTCTACACCATTAATCAACCTTTAATTCACACCATTGAAACACCAAAGGTCTCTAGTATTTGAAGCATCAAAAGTCTCTTGCATTTGAAACACCAAAGTGGTTGATTTAATTTAGACTTTGGCTCTCTAGCTTTCCATTTAATTCGCCATTAGTGAAAAAAATAGAAAAAAAAAAAGAAAAAAGTGTCACACAAATTGTTTAAGGCCTTGAATTATAGGTGATGCTATTTCTATTTTGGTGTCACTATATTGTTTGTTTGGTGTTTCTACTTGTTGCTTGTGTTTCTACCTTGTTTCAATCCTACCATTTTTTTTTATTTTTCTACCCTTCCTTTAGTCCTTTCAAGATCTTTAGTTTGTGCATTTTCGACGCTTGTCTTTATATTCGATTTGGTTCACAAAGGGTTATCTTTATCAACCAAGAGACGGTGGTGAGTGCAAACACGAGTGAATCCTGTGAGGCTATGCATAATTGAAAAGAAAATTGGTGAAATATGAATATGACTCATATTACCGCTCTATTAAATAGTGTGAAGATTGGAAAGAGTTTGATGACGAGCATAGTGGACGATCTTTTCCATTGCCGTGTGTCGATCCAAGAAAGGGTGTGTGTGTAGCCTTATCATCACCAAAATGCTTTGGGCGAGTTTGTCAAAGACGAGGTCATTGAAAAGCTTCATTTATCGGTCATCATGAGCATCCACATCCTTACACATTACCGTGGTTTGTTGCCGTGGTGAATTTAAGGTAATTAAAACAAACATTGATTCTAAATCTCTTCTTCTAAGTAATCAATGTTACTTAGAAGAGACCTGGTGAATTTAAGAATCAACATTCTATCTCTTCTTCTTAGAAGAGATTCAAGTCACTTTCTATCAACGTCTTCCTTCAAGAAAGTAGATGTGGGCTTGGCTATTGGAGAAGTCTGTAATGAATCTTCCGTAGTAAACCGACATGTCCAAGAAAACCTCTCACTTCACGCACATTCTTAGGGTAGCTCATCTTCTCGATAGCTTCTACTTTTGCCCGGTCAACTTCTATACCCTTGGCGGAGATTTTGTGGCCAAGAACTATTCCCTCATCTACCATAAAATGGCATTTTTTCCAATTGATTACTAAGTTCTTTTCCACACATCCGATAACACTTGATCAAGATTGTCAAGGCAATCATCAAAAGATCGACTAAAACCGAAAAATCGCCCATAAAATTTCCATACACTTTTCTACAAGCCCACAAAGATAGCTAACATACATCGAAATGTCGCTGGCATTGCAGAGACTAAATGGCATTCGGCTCATCAAGCAAATGTACCATAAGCGGCAGTGAAAGTTGTCTTTCTGGTCACTGGATCAACGGGTATCTCGAAGTATCCCGAATATCCATCTAGAAGCAAGAGAACGCAGGTCCCGCCAGACGCCGCCATCCTGGGTCAATGAAACTGATGGGAAAGTGATCTTCATGGTTACCTCATTGATCTTTCTATAATCGATGCAGATCAGAACCAAAGTGACAAGTCTCAATGCTATTTCCTCTCCCTTCTCATTCTTCTCAATCGTAATTCCACCTTTCGGGAACTACTTGAGTCGGGAAACCCATTCACTATCCGCGATGGCATAAATGATTCCCACGCCCGTAAGTTTAATGATTTCTTTTAACAACTTCTTTCATACGAGGTCGAGCCTCCCTGTGGTCGCTTAATACACTTTGCACCCTCATTCGCCTTGATCTTGTGCATACAGATGTCAAGAGATATCCTCTGATATCTCCTACTTGCCCCAAAAGCTTTCATTTTTCTTCAAGACGCTGATTAACTTCATTTCTTCTAGTCGAGACAAATTTGGCGTATATAATCAATGCAAGCTTGTCGCTTTCGTAAAACACATACTTAAGATGTTTAGCAACGGCTTCAACACTAAATCAAGCAGGGGTCCTCCAAACTCGACTTGAGATCTCCACTTTTCAACTCAATATCACTCGACTTTACTCGCGGGTCCCACCGCCAAAGCTTTCCTTCCAACAATTCTTCCTCAATGTCGCTTGTTAATTGATCTAGATTAACCACACCACGAGTATTTAGTTGTCAACCAATCGCTTCATATTCGCCTTTTCATGCCACCATGACTTGCTTATCCATATAATCGGTAAAATCATCCGTCATATAATCAAAGGAAAAGCCGGTCGGAGGGCCAGAGGGTACTTGAATGGATTTTAGACATTATAACTCACCTCTTGATCACCAACTCGATAGTCACTTGCCCACCATCGCAATCAACGAGGGCTTCTAAATTGTAGATAAGAAAGGTCTTCCAAGAATCGTGGGGATTTTTCTTTCTCCATATCTAAAACATACCAATCAACCGGAAAGGTAAATCTATCAAATCAACCAAAACGCCTTTCAGATCCCCAAGCTTTCTGTAAGATCTATCAAATAATTGTAAACTCATAAGTAGCTGGGTTCTGTAAGGCTTTGTAAACCGAGCCGCTTGCATACGTGACATTGGCATAAGACTTATAGAGGCACCTAGATCACACAGAGAATTAGGGAAGACCAGCACTCCCATCAATACCGTAAGTACGAACTTGCCAGGTCACCTCTTTTAATTGGTAAGTTTTCATAATTAATCATGGAACAATCTCACCAATTTGCATTTCCATGCTCGCTAACTTTTTCAAGACACAACATCCTTAATGAATTTTGTATACTTAGGCATCTCACCAAGACATCCTGATAACGGAAGATTCACCTGAGTATTTTTCAAAAGTGTTCAAGACCTTTCGACTTTTGTCTTCAATCAATGGAATGTTGCTCTTTCTCGGCGGAAATGGAAGCTTTTAAGGTCACTCTCGTAAAAGACTTTATTTGAGGATGCACTTATGCCTTTGTCTTCCGTGATCCTTCCAACGAATGCTTTTCTCAGATTTCTTTGTAGCCAGGGGTCACCTCCGACTTTCACTTGTTTTTTCACCCTCAAGCGGATCACCCACTGAGGATCTCCAACTTTTTCACTCTCGTGGGTTCAAACACCGATTTTTTCTCTGCAAATGATGGAGTGTAGGTGTTAGCTTCCCTCTCCGCCTTATCAACGGCAGAGGGCTAGTGGTTTCGACGGAAGGACCACTAACTTGAGTACCGCTTCGATTCATTGCAGACGCCTCTTTACCATTGAATTGATGCCACGAGGTCAAGATATCGGGCCGTTGTTCAAGTCACTGAGCAACTTGACCACCCTTCGGATTCTTCTCGTGAAACCGGCACCGCCTGGGGTCTAGAAGCTAATCGCTCACCTGGGCTGCCCAATTTGTCTCTCTGATTCTTCATTAACCTACTTTTGCTCCTCCAATTTAGCTTTAAGATTGGTAGGTTGGGAGGGCCTTGAGAGTTCTCGAAGTTTGAAGAATAAAATGGTCGGGCCGACTTTGAATTGAGAATTTGAATTGAAGGCCAATTCGATTGAATTTTTGGCGTAGATTGAAAAAATTCGAGTTTTGGTTCGATTAAACCTGTGGTTTCTATTGAAATTCGATTCAATTAAAATTCGAATTAGATTGAAATTTGAAGACGGATTAAACTCCTTGGTTTTAGAAATTATTCGCCAGAAACCGATTGAACCTTGAATTGTTCTCGCCATAACGTATTCATTTCCGCATTCTCGTCCGCTCATAGATGTAATTTAGATGTGTGCCTCCCGTCACAATTTCGACATGTGACATGAATGTACCGCCCATAATCATGGGATGATTCACTTGATAAGGTGCGGGATTAATTGACACCGCCATTCATATGGCCACCGACAAAGAAGTTGCAATACGTAACCCGAGGGTTCTGTGGAAAGCAAGAAGTTTGATTTTACGGATTGGTAACTTGAGGTGTTGCCATCGCCGCCGCAGCATGGCGATCAAACTTTGCAAATTGACTTCCTCAACTCGATGGAGTGAGGTGCTTGATTGCTTGATAGAGAGGGGCATAGTTATACTTTGCAATGTCCTCAAACAATGCCCATCCTCTTCAGCGTTTCGTAAATGCTCCACCAAGAACTATTGACCATGTCTTTGTGAGCTCGGTCAATCCAATCAAGAATGTGTTGACTTGGTTTTCCATGCAAGCCACGTGGGGGACACTTCTAAGAAGAGACTTGAATCTCTTCCAACATTCAAGAAGGATTCATTCTCTTCTCGAGAAAGTGAATATTTCATTTAAGCACCGCGCTTGAAGGTGGAAAATATTGACTCAAGAACTCCTTTTCGAGTTCCGCCTGTGTGGTGATAGATTCAGACGAGAGAGAGGTGTACCACTTTAGCCTCCTTTCAAATAAAAATGGAAAAAGTTTTAGCTTGATAGCATCCTCACTCACTCCTTGATGTGTGTAGTACCGCATATCTCTAAGAATGTATGTAGGGTATACAGATTCTCCGATTGATAGCCGTGGAAAAATTGATGCGTGCCGCATCATCCGGATAAGTCCCCGGCTTTAGCTCAAAGCGTGTGTGCGGTAATGGTCGGGATAACAATAGCCGGTTGACTTTGACTTCGCCTGGTACGGCGTAGTCCGCCAACGCGCGCCTATTATTGGGCCGCTATTATCACAAAATCGCTGATTTTTTGCTAGTTGATCTTCAATATCTTGCTCGCTCACCGCCGTAACCGCAGAACGGAAAATCCGCCTCGCTTGGTCGGACTACGGTTCGCTTCGGGGTCCGGGGTATAATAACGTCCTTTGACTCCGAGTTTGCATAAACCGACCAAAAACAAGTGAAACGAAGTTTAAAAGATAAGAGATTAAAAGCCCAAACTAAAAATTAAAACCTAAAGAATGTAAAGGGAAAAGAAAAGAAAAGAAAAGAAAAGAAACAAGATTATTAAGAAAGATAAATGGACGGGCGCCCAAAGGCTTGACGGGCGCCTCGCCAACTTTTGATTCAGACGGGCGCTTTAGTGGTCCAAACGCCGTCTGAAGGCGGATATTTTGAACGGGCGCCCAAATTTTATGGACGCTGCCTAAGTAAAAGAAAACAGATCATAATTGATAATTTTCAGCAGACGGGCGCCCAATATCCCAAACGCCTGCTTTGGTAATGGAAAATTAGGAATGCAAACAGAAATTTGCAGTAAAATAATAAAAGTTAAGGGAACGAACTAATAGAAACAGAAACAGAGAGAGGAAAAGTAGGGGGAGAACTAATCACAAGAGAACCTTAAACCCTAAACTAAAACCCTAATTAACTAATAACCTAAACGATTATCAACTAAAACAGAATTTAAAACTAAATAAAAACAGAAAACAAAAACAAATAAAAACGAAAAACAAAACTAGACAAACCGTCCGTTCTCCGGCAACGGCGCCAAAACTTGTCACGGATTTTTATTAACAAACAAACAAGTAATAATCCCGTTAACCTCAAGTATAAGGATCGTAGTAATAGTGGTTAATGCCGGGTCGATCTTACGGGAACTAAACAATTGTGATTCTAGTTTTTGTCTAACCTAAACTATGTCACTTAAACTAAACTAAATAGCAAACCGAAATAAAACTAGACGGAGGATATAATCCAAAGCTAGTGGAGGATACGGTTAAGTAACCTTTAACTAAACTAATCTAAGATGCAAATATAAATAAACTAATTATACAAATTCAAGTTTTAAAGATTTAAATCAAGTGTAATCTAACAAACGATGATTGATCCACCTATCCAACAAGAATTGATTTCCTATCTCGATTATATTATGTTTTTATCTAAAGTTGTGATTCACCTTATCTAATTATGAACCCTAATTCCTTAGAAAGTTCATCTATTAATCTATTATCTTCCGATGTAAGATTAACGCGCTTTTCCGACCAAAAGTGCAAACTTTATGTTTATTATCTAGCAATTAAACCTATTAACTTCCGTTATGATAGATTCAATTACTATTCTTATTCATGATGATCTGTGGTTTATTAAGATTTCCATCAACAATAAACAATCACACATGCATATCTTCCGATATAAAAGCAATTAAACGTAATAAACATGAATAAGAAACAACCTTTAAATAAAACTCACAAGACAATCAAAGAAAACTAAATAAACCACTATTGGATGGCTTCACAATACTCGCTTGATTAAGCTCTTAGCCTCTCGAACATCCTCAAGAACTCAAATTTGCATAAACAAAGCATAAAAAGTAACTAGTTTAATCTAAACTAAAGTGCATAAAACCGAACAAAAAGGAGAAAACACAAAACTAAAGCCGCCTTTAGGTTTGTGGTTTTGAATAATGAGTGTATCGTCCTTTAGTGGTGGAGAAACAAATTGACTATTTATAGAGTTTAAAGTCGGTTCGCTAAGTCGGCTACCGGACGCCGTTAAGGCCATATTTATATGACTATTAATGGTGTATTTCATTACTATTTTCCCACATTTGCGTAATTTGCATGAGAATTAAGTGGTTTAAGTGTAATTATTTAATAAAGATGATTTTAAGAGGGTTGTATGCAAAATTGATGATTTTAAGTGTTGATTTAATGGAATTATTATTATTTGGATTTTATTACATTTTTTGCGTTGTTTATTTATCATGTAGTGTTGATTTTATGCTATAAGAGGATAAATGAAGTCAAGTCGAATTATAAGAGATAGAGTTGGAATTGGCTTTGAAGAAATTGATAAAGATGAAGAGATCCGATCCTCAATAGCTCGAACGGGCGTCATCGATCTTGAACGAAGGCCCGTATGAACTGGCGCCCATGCAAGGCAGCCCGTAATCTTATTTTTACATTCTGAGAGTTCGGGACGAGGATGAACGAGCATTTACTCAAAGATCTGTGCATTCTCGACGGCGCACCACGAGACTGCATTTGGGCTGCTCAAGGCCGACTTCTTAACTCCTAGCCGACATCAAATTCCTATAAATAAAGTGGTAATTCCAACCCTAATTCATACCAAATCATTGAGATCGCACTTTCACACCAAAAGTCAAGCGCCGTAACCCTAATTCCATAGAGATGAACTTTCCAACCCAACAATCATCTTCAACATGATTGTTGGCTAAAAGCCTTGCAGTTGAGTCGACGGAGTAAGCCTATCATCAACACAAACCAACTAGAGTTCGATGCTTAAGTTTAGTGAGTTTATTTCATAGTTTTTCATTACTTTGGATCTGCTTTTGTATTGCTTAAGTTTTATTGAATTAAGATTTGATTAAACGATCTATGTTTAATTTATGCTTGAATAAATTTATGAAAGTCTGTTTATTTGAGTTCTCTTTCGCTCAAAGTAATGCATCTAATTGTGTTAAAGAGATTATGCATGATTAGTTGAGTAAGAGTTTGGAAACAATCTCGTGATTTCGTGTTGATTGCATGTTTAGTTTGTTTGAAAAGATAAACGAAACCCTAGAATTTGATTGAAGATATTTAATTGAATTCACAATAAATCACTACTAAAAACTATGTCTTTTAATCACCATCTAGTTGGGATTGTTGGTTGATGGGTGGAATCTAGTCTTTGCCGTGTTTTCTTTAATTGTTTTAATCAAAATCGCTAGATTAAGTTTAGTTTAAGTTTTAGTTTTATAAACCCTAGTTTCTCTGCTTTCCCGCACTTTTTCGCTTCAACATAATCGCATTTCGTCGTCCCAATAGCAGACGCCGTCCAAAGAGATTTAGTTTTGCACGCTGCTCACTTTAGTGAACGCCGTCTGCCTTTTCTTTTTTCTTAATTCCTCGCTTGTTTTTATTCTTGTTTTAGTTTCAATTCTTAGGTTTAGGTTTTAGTTAGTTTCAAACTTTAGTTTAGATAGATAATTGTGACATAATTGATATAGATTTATATTTGAATCGATAAACATTCCACTCCTTTAGACGACTCACTAACATCCTTTACTACGTATCCTTATACTGGGTGTTTCTGTTATAAATTGTAAAACTCGCTTTTACCGAACAAGTTTTGGCGCCGCTGTCGGAGTCGGTAACGGTTGTTTGATTCTACTTAGATGCTTTTCATGTGTCAAAAAGGGTCGTTAGTGGCACACGGTAGTATTTTGACCATAACTTTCGCTCGAGTGTCCGCTCATATGCTGAGGTCAAAATCCACCGCTTTCCCTCCATTTTGGCCCTAGAAGATTTCAACACGCTTTTTTTTACCGCCTTAGTGTTTTTCTTGTTTTTAAACTTTTCGTAGGTAGTTTCTTTTTCCAGCTGGTTTTTTTTATATTTTCTAAAAATAAGAAAATTAAAAATACTAAAAGCCTTTTGAACGAAAGTGTTCAACAACTTGAACGCCTGGCCCACCTAATTTCGCTTCTTCAACGAACGTTCATTCAATCAACGAAGCGCTCGCTTCGGAATTTAACGCCCACTAACACCGACGCCGCTTCAATTGCTCAATCATCACTTTTCTTTCTTCTCTTTCTTCCCATTTTCTTTCTCCTCTAATCCATCTAATCTTCTCTAAACTCGTTTCTAATCAACCCCAAAGCGGTTGATTTCTTCCTTTCCTTTCTTTCTCGGTTTATGCAAACGAAGTAAAGAAGTGGACTTCGATCTTTGATCCCGAGCCCGAAACGATCTATCCTTGTAAGAAAGGCTTTCCCGATTTGACAAAATGGCGGATCAAGATCCACTAATCTCCAAATCCCGATCCCAAGCTCAGCTTAAATTTACTCCTTCAACAAATGCAAGCTCACAGAAGAATAAAGCAGAATCAAGAAGTCGGGCATAAATCAACAACTTCAACAATTCCCGCCTAAAACCCGCCTTAATCAGCTGAACCAGACCCCTACACTCCATATCTTAATCAAGATTTCTCGGCGGGCATATACTCATTCGCCCTCCCGATGGGACGAGAGTGAACTTTGATCTAAAGAACGGAGTAGTTGATCTAGTTCGTATTAGCTCTTTCCATGGTAATCGCTTCGGAAGATCCACACTCACTCTTGTCCACATTCGCATAAATCTGTGGAAGGTGCCATTATCCTGGGTGTTGATTCCGAGATCGTAAAGTTGAAGCTATATCCTTGCTTTAAAAAGTGAAGTGCAAGTGATGGTTTAAGTCATTAGCACATCATTCCTCTCCATACATGGAATGATGTCAAAATAGCCTTCGCTTTTAAGCTGGGTTTCACTGTGCAAGATTACGGAGATGAAACGGGAAATAGCTATGTTTGAGCAGTATTTGAGGATGAGACTGCTGGCAAGGTCAGGGGAGTGATTAAACTGCTGATTGAGGAAGTGCCCCAATCACGGATATGATAGACATGAGTTGTTGGAACTATTTTGCAGCAGGAGTCTCTCAACCTAATAGAGACTATCTTGACTCCACAAATTTTCATGGATCCTTCTGTGGGAGGTGACGAGATCCGCCACAGAGTGGCCGAGACTATCGCCAAGAACAATATGTGGTCGACTCCTGCTAAGACCAATATTGTTAAAGAAGGTACCGCAAGCAATCTCGATACACAAATCGTTGGTTGCTCGGGATGGAATTGATAAGGCAAGCAATGCCAATCTTCGATGCAAATTTTCTAATTCAAATTATCTTGAAACACAAAAGTAAGGACCGAGATGACGGAGGAGGTAAACTTAATGGATAATCAAAACCAACCCTTCCAAACTTCAACTGCAACTAACTATTCGTGGATTTCAAAGACAAAACTTCAATCAAGCTTGTTACCACTCGGCCTTCAAATTCGGAATTCTTTCAACTCGAACTATCAAAGCGCCTCCAGAACTCCCAAAGGCCCAAGTGGCGGGTCGGAATCAAACTCGTAACAAAAATCATACCACCTTACGTGTCCCCAACACAAATTCGATGAGCCGTAGACATGGTGAAGACTCGCTTACTAAATAACTAAAGCCTATCGTGGAGAGACAAGTTGGTCGATGGCGACCAAAGAAGTTAGCAGACCACGTAAACTCCCGAGTTATACCAGAGAAACCCAAAAGCCGATGTGAATGTTTGCACCGCCATTACACCACAAACGGGAGTACGGACAAGAAGAGTGAGTTGAATGAAGTGCAACGCTGAGGTTGGTAACAGGCTGGACCCGGCAAGATGTCGAATCGAGAGCAGCCCCTCCCCGACGCCATGAGTTCAGTGAGGGGAAATCAGAAACCACATGCCGAAGAAAGCAACGGCTTTAGGAGCGTAGTGACAATTCTTCTCGGAGGACTAAAATAATTGATGATGAGGAGAGAAAGGAAAGTCGGCATGCGACTTCGATCAAGAAAAAGAAAGAAAAGCTTGTAAGACGGAAGGATGGGGCGAGGATTTGAGGCGAGCAAGAATCGCGTTTACTGCGGAATGGATAAAGCCTTCCCTTATCCACCAAAAGTGGAAAGAGAAAGCCTCAAGCAAAGACAAGCAAAGATGCATTAAGTATGAGGACATTTCAGGCACTCAAGCGAGTATGCTCCTAGGGGCCGAGGTATCGGTCTGAATGCCTGACGTACCAGTATTCTCAAGAATTTGTGGAGCAAGAGAGTTTTCTTCGTGGATGGTTTAAGAAGTGTTTCGAGAAGATTGCGCAACGGTTTCACAAAAAGTCGTTGTTAAAAGATATGATTCTCGGGGCATCTTCAATCTCCTCGTGAGATTGAGGCCATTTGTTCGAAAAATTTTTATGCGACTCGTGGCCTCCATCAATGTGATTACGCCATTAAATGGCGTATTCGGGCTGTATTAAAAAGAATGCGAACGCCCCATTTCTCTTCGATGGTAGATAAATCTAG